>SSNP01000020.1:26590-29818 GCA_006937955.1 Pachypanchax playfairii | reverse complement strand
GACCACCACCAAACAGCCACCAGACCCTTTGACCACCACTAAACATGCACTGGACCCTTTGATCACCACTCAACATGCACTGGACCCTCTGACCACCACCAAACAGGCACCGGACCCTTTGACCACCACCAAACAAGCAGGATGGGTGAATTGTCCTGCCCAAGGACACATCGCCAAGGTGATCTTTTTCAGGCAGAGCGGTAGATAAAATAAAGTTGTGTACTATGTGGTTTTGAACAGATTTAATGCTTTTCCTGAACTCCTGCAGCATTTTTTTAAAAACAGATAAATCTAACACAACCAATACGTTTTAGGTTAAAACAGATCCTTTGTTTTGTCCTTTTGAAATATCAGCAAGCTATGAATATTAGTTTGAATGATTCTGTAGTTTCTAATTTCCTGAAATGTCACAGAATGTAAAAGTTTAGCTAAAATTGCAGCTAAAACATATTTATTTTACGTTGATAATACTTTGTGCTCATAAAGAAGACAGTGTGATTGTAACAGAATTCTTTCACCATCTTTATTGGTCATTTTGTACTAAAGTGTAAATGAGCCCAGAAAGCAGTAGAGAAGGAAACAGGTGTGAATAATGATCACATAAAAGGATGTGGCTACTTCCTGGATACGCTATTTTTTCTTGTGTAGATATTAGCTATCTTCACAGTGCAGCACATTAACTTCACAGCTGGTCTGAAGGCAGTCAGAATTCGTTCCTACAGTCCTCTGTGTGGGCGGAGGCAGACAGATACCTGGGGAGTGACGTCACTTTGCCCCACTTCTCAATGCAGAAGCGTCGGAGGCCGTTGGATCCTCTGAGGGCAGCAAAGCCTTCATAGGGAACGCTGGACGTTCCAGTGACAAACTGTAGCAGACGGAGGCGCTGTTCGTTGGTGAACCTCTCCACCGCTGCCCAGAACCAACGCATCACAATGTGTCCGTCATGGTAACCTGGTGGGTGCAGCACACATACAGGGTTAAGGTTTGAGTTTATTTTTTAATTGAGCAGTTTACATTTTCTTATTACAGTACAAGTTAAAAAACATTTTGATATAATATATGGGGTTACACACTGACTCCACAGTGTCCTGAGAAGAGTTGTTTGTGCTGCAGATTGCTAGAACAAACTGTACCTCCTCTGTACTCAGTGTTACTCCTCCAGTCACTGAGATCAATCTCTACTGTCCCAGCAATGACCAGCTCCAGCTCCCGCGCATCGAACACTGACACCAGCCGGGAGTCGACCACCTGGGGAGCACAAAGGAAGGCTTCAATCTGCTGCACTGTGCCTCTCTCATCTGTGAGTCTGAGTATAGGCAGGGGAGTATGTTGCTGATGGCTGGTCTAAGCTGGTTTCAACTAACCCTGACCCTCACTCTGACCCTGACCCTAACCCTGACCTGCCCTTCTTTATTACATGTTCTGTCTTTCATATTTCTGACAGGGATGGTTACTGTATGTCAGTTATTCACAGAACAGAACAGATACAGTGTACTTATTGTAACTTTGTGTTTGCTATATTTGAGGTGACTTATTAAAACAGATGTTGTTGTAAAGGAGCAGACACGTTTACCTCGTAGAAGCCTCGGACCAGTGCTTCTGTCTGCTGCACCACTCCTCTTTCCACTCGCCACTTGGCCATTCGCTCAATGTAATCCTTCTTGTTCTTTTCAGTCACTTGTAAGTGGGAGCCTCCTGACTTCAGTTCCCGCTCTGTCACCTGCCGACACGGTATAGTCCATCAGAAGAGAGTCAGCTGAAGGAAATTTTTGGATTTATTAGGGTCTGAACCCTGAAACGGTCTAAACTGAGGCACGTGAACTCCAACCCATACTGCATGTTACAGATTTATCTCTTTGGACATTAAGGCTGCAGTGAAAAAGAATTCTATCACAATAATGTTGTGTCCTTCCATAAGTGTTTAAAAAACAACAACAAACAGCAGAGTGTTCTCTACCTAGTCTGGTTTACAGGCCTTACGACACTGGTGTGACTGTTTTCTCTAGTGTTTAAAGCTGCTATCCTTAATTAGCATAACAAATTAGCTTAACATATTTTTTTCATGCCCATTAAAAACGTTTTAACACAGCATGGATAAAAATGTGTTGTGAAGATAAAAAAAAAAAAAACGAAAAAAAATTAAGTGGTTCTCCCGTATTTGTCTAAAAACATCAACCAATCAAATGGTTTGGTCCAAAAGGAATGATTGGACAGTCTCTCCAGTCATACGGACTTCCACATTTATTTGGCTTCTGTGCTCCTAATAAACTGAGACATATTACCGCAGCACACCACTGCTGGGAGTGTTCGCCGCTCTACCATGTGACAGCAGGAGAAACAGCCGCTGGCTGGTTCCACGTCAGGTTCAGGACAAAGTAACAATTAATGTCAGTTGTTCGTTGTTATATTGTTTTCACTTACTGGTGATTCCGCCATGTTACGGTACTTGAATGAACTGCGGACCAGTGTCTTGCACTCGGTTGTCTGGGGCTACGCGTGTTTCCTAACCTGGAGGGGCGTGGCTTAGGAATTCTACCCGACGGGATGGGCGAGAGTTCTGTGACTTTGTTTACATTTGTTGACATTCTAAGCTAGGCAATTTGAAATCTACCCACCTATCTAGTGGAATAATTGAAATGAAAATGTTTTTTACTGGCAGCAACAGCCTCTAAATACACACCTGAAATCAACTCCAGACCTTTTACCTGCTTAATTGATGATGGATTAATGAGGGAACAGCCCACACCTGTCAATCGAACAACATCTGAGTCAACAGTCCAATTACCTGTCTGCTTGCCTGTCTGTCTGTCTGTAGGCCTGTTTGTTTGTCTGTCTACCTGTCTTTCTGCCTGCCTGTCTACCTGTCTACATGTCTTTCTGACCACTTGTAGGCCTGTTTGTTTGTCTGTCTACCTGTCTTTCTGCCTGCCTGTCTACCTACATACTTGTATGCATGTTTGTCTGTCTACCTGCCTTTCTGTCTACCTGTCTGTCTACCCGTCTACATGTCTTTCTGACTACCTGTAGGCCTGTTTGTTTGTCTGTCTACCTGGCTTTCTGTCTGCCTGTCTGTCTACCTGCCTGCCTGCCTGCCTGTCTGTCTACATGCCTGTATGCTTGTTTGTCTGTTTACTTGTCTACATGTCTGTCTGTCTGTTTACCTGTCTGTATGCCTGCTTGTTTGTCTGTCTGTCTGTCTGTCTGTCTGTCTGTCTGTCTGTCTGTCTG
>SSNP01000020.1:19090-24090 GCA_006937955.1 Pachypanchax playfairii | reverse complement strand
GCTCACGGTATTATTCTATTAATTCTAACTTTCTGATCTATTGAAGTAAAAAGTTCTGAGCTGTGAACTCACAGCCTGAGAAGTGCCTTGTAGAAGGGTCTGGTGAAAAACGCATCCAGAAGGTACTGATGGATCAGAGCCAGGCCCAGAATCCGACCACTGAACCGGAACCTGGAAACACATGTATAGCAGAAAGAAAATGTCGTCACTGTCACAGTGTTTGGATGAAGCCAGACTTTAATGTGAGTTTCACAGAACAGAGTAAAAGACTGATGATACATGAAGTCAGTCCTCATGTTCAGTTGGACAAGGATCAATATCATCACCACACATTAGCATATCACACAATGCATTATAGTGCTCATGTTTTTACATCAGTGACTGACTACAGACACATGGTTCAGTAAGAATCAGTGAATTCGATGCTAAAGCATTTTGGGGGATGGACGCAAGCTGTAGCTGGAGACGTCTTATGTTCTCATGCAGACACATCAGTTTTAAACTACATGACTCACCATTCAAGATGATTCTCCACGAAGGCTGACATGGGGCTGATCTGAACAGTGTACGTGTCATTTGCAGAGTATTCAAACAGACCATAATAAGGATTAAAGAGCTCCTGGGACAGCAGGAAGAAAAACTCTCTGGATGGGCCACTGTAATCTAACCTGAACAAACCGGACAGAGACAGGAAACACCTTCATGTTTAGGGTAAAGAACCTGAAGGAAAAGAATATCAGCTGATCAAACAGGTTACATTCAACCCAGTCACACTTCACAGTCCCTAAAGGTAAATTAGATGTTGTAGTTAGGCAGAAAGTCATTTTAGAAGGTTCTAGGTGTGAAGAGGAAGGATCTCCTGTAGAGGGTTCTAGCTGTAGATAGGAAGGATCTCCTGTAGAGGGTTCTAGCTGTGGACAAGAAGGATCTCCTGTGGTAGGTTGTAGCTGTGAATGGGAAGGATCTCCCGTATAGGGTTCTAGCTGTAGATGGGAAGGATCTCCTGTAGAGGGTTCTAACTGTAGACAGGAAGGATCTCCTGTAGAGGGTTCTAGCTGTGGACGGGAAGGATCTCCTGTAGAGGGTTCTAGCTGTAGATGGGAAGGATGTCCTGTAGAGGGTTCTAGCTGTGGACGGGAAGGATCTCCTGTAGAGGATTCTGGCTGTGGACAGGAAGGATCTCCTGTAGAGGGTTCTAGCTGTGGACAGGAAGGATCTCCTGTAGAGGGTTCTAGCTGTAGACGGGAAGGATCTCCTGTAGAGGGTTCTAGCTGTGGACAGGAAGGATCTCCCGTATAGGGTTCTAGCTGTAGACAGTCAGGATCTCCTGTAGTAGGTTGTAGCTGTGAATGGGAAGGATCTCCCGTATAGGGTTCTAGCTGTAGATGGGAAGGATCTCCTGTAGAGGGTTCTAGCTGTGGACAGGAAGAATATCCTGTAGAGGGTTCTAGCTGTAGATGGGAAGGATCTCCTGTAGAGGATTCTAGCTGTGGACGGGAAGGATCTCCTGTAGAGGGTTCTAGCTGTAGACGGGAAGGATCTCCTGTAGAGGATTCTAGCTGTAGACGGGAAGGATCACCTGTAGAGGGTTCTAGCTGTGGACAGGAAGAATATCCTGTAGAGGGTTCTAGCTGTGGACAGGAAGGATCTCCCGTATAGGGTTCTAGCTGTAGACGGGAAGGATCTCCTGTAGAGGATTCTAGCTGTAGATGGGAAGGTTCTCCTGTAGAGGGTTCTAGCTGTGGACAGGAAGAATATCCTGTAGAGGGTTCTAACTGTAGATAGGAAGGATCTCCTGTAGAGGGTTCTAGCTGTGGATGGGAAGGATCTCCTTTAGAGGCATCTAACTGTAGATAGGAAGGATCTCCTGAAGAGGGTTCTAGCTGTGGACAGGAAGGATCTCCTGTAGAGGGTTCTAGCTGAGGACAGGAAGAATATCCTGTAGAGGGTTCTAGCTGAGGACAGGAAGAATATCCTGTAGAGGGTTCTAGCTGTAGATGGGAAGGATCTCCTGTAGAGGGTTCTAACTGTAGATAGGAAGGATCTCCTGTAGAGGGTTCTAGCTGTGGACAGGAAGGATCTCCTGTAGAGGGTTCTAGCTGTGGACAGGAAGGATCTCCTGTAGTAGGTTGTAGCTGTGAATGGGAAGGATCTCCCGTATAGGGCTCTAGCTGTAGATGGGAAGGATCTCCTGTAGAGGGTTCTAGCTGTGGACAGGAAGGATCTCCTGTAGAGGATTCTAGCTGTAGATGGGAAGGATCTCCTGTAGAGGGTTCTAGCTGTGGACAGGAAGAATATCCTGTAGAGGGTTCTAACTGTAGATAGGAAGGATCTCCTGTAGAGGATTCTAGCTGTAGACGGGAAGGATCTCCTGTAGAGGGTTCTAGCTGTGGACAGGAAGAATATCCTGTAGAGGGTTCTAACTGTAGATAGGAAGGATCTCCTGTAGAGGATTCTAGCTGTAGATGGGAAGGATCTCCTGTAGAGGGTTCTAGCTGTGGACAGGAAGAATATCCTGTAGAGGGTTCTAACTGTAGATAGGAAGGATCTCCTGTTGAGGATTCTAGCTGTAGACGGGAAGGATCTCCTGTAGAGGGTTCTAGCTGTGGACAGGAATAATATCCTGTAGAGGGTTCTAGCTGTGGGCAGGAAGAATATCCTGTAGAGGGTTCTAACTGTAGATAGGAAGGATCTCCTGTAGAGGGTTCTAGCTGTGGATGGGAAGGATCTCCTGTAGAGGGTTCTAGCTGTAGATAGGAAGGATCTCCTGTAGTGGGAGCACACTACAGGAGAACACCCAGGTATTTATATTCCTCCACCACCTCCACTTCTTCTCCCATGTTGTTGGAGATGATGGGACAACATCAGAAACAGGATCCATGACTATGGCTGTGTCCAAATTTAGGGTTTACATCCTTTTAAGGTCTCATATGAAGGATGCAACATCACAACGGCAAGAAAGGTGTCCAGATTTAAAGGATCCATTAAAGCAGAACTAAGTAAGTTTTTTCACCTCAATAAATGTTTTCTAGAGTCCCTGTGGGGGTAAACAAGGACTTGGCGGGGTGATTCGTGGGTCCCTCCCCTCCCTCCGGGGTCTGTGTCCTGAAAGCAGCACTTGCAACTTTCAGTGGATCGGACCCGACTAATCTCGCGAGAACAAACCTGCTTTACGGCACTCACACTCACGTACATAAATACAAGCATGAAGCCCTTGCCGTTGTTAGCAACGCCACCCTTAGGAGCGCAAAGATGACAATAATACTCACCTGTCGAGACATTTTCTTGGTTTTGTTTTTCTTTCTTCTTGCAAAAGCTTTCTCTGCGCGTTGTTGTTGGGGGGGCGGCGGCAGGGGGTGAGGGGGGGGGGTCTGCGGCGGCGGCGGGGGAACGTTACGACAGTGAGCTTTCACAGGGGACCAGTAGGGGGAGAGCGAGAGCAAAACTTACTTAGTTCTGCTTTAAAGAGGCCATTTTATACAAATTTCAGGTCTTTATGGTTATTTCTTAAGTATTAACCAGTAATATGAAACATTTTATATCTAAAAAATGTCAGGAAACACTTATTAACAGACCTTTCAATCTGTCTGCGTTAAAATTCAGGGGGTTCCAACTCCTTCTGTCAGGCTGCTTCGTCAGGCTTCAGCAGCAGCTCATTCATATTACCAATACCAATACCAATTTATTTGTAGGGCACATTTTATAGGGAATACACCATCCAAAGTGCTGTACATTGAGTACAAAAATAGATAATCATTAAAAACAATTAAGAAATAAAACAATAAAAACAGTAGAAGCAATAAAATCAGAATAGAATATGAAAGGTTAAGAAGTATTAAAAGCTAGTGAATAGAAATGTGTCTTTAACCGAGATTTGAACACTGTAACAGAAGGGGCGAGTCTGACATCCAGGGGGAGTTAGTTCCACAACTTAGGTGCACAAACAGAAAAAGCTTGTTCCCCTCGTGCTCCTACACGACCTCGAGGGACACACAAAAGACATTGGTCAGACGAGCGGAGGGAGCGAGCTGGGACATACCAACTAAGCAACTGGAAAAGGTAGGGTGGGGCAAGATAATTAAGTGCCTTAAATGTAAACAGTAAAGTTTTAAATTTAATTCGATATCGGACTGGAAGCCAGTGTCGGTAGGCTAAGACTGGGGAGATATGTTCACGGTGTCCGGTTCCAGTAATGAACTGGGCGGAAGCATTCTGAGTCACCTGAAGGCGGGCTAAGGATGTTGAGGCAGCACCATAAAGTATGGAATTTGCATAGTCCAATCGAGAGGTGACAAAAGCATGAACCACTGTTTCAAGGTCTCGCTTATTCAGAACAGGCTTTAGCTGACGCAGGCGACGAAGTTGATAAAAACAGGATTTCACAACCTGATTTACACTCACCGGCCACTTTATTAGGTACACCTGTCCAACTGCTCGTTAACACTTAATTTCTAATCAGCCAATCACATGGCGGCAACTTAGTGCATTTAGGCATGTACACATGGTCAAGACAATCTCCTGCAGTTCAAACCGAGCATCAGTATGGGGAAGAAAGGTGATTTGAGTGACTTTGAACGTGGCATGGTTGTTGGTGCCAGAATGGCTGGTCTGAGTATTTCAGAAACTGCTGATCTACTGGGATTTTCACGCACAACCATCTCTAGGGTTTACAGAGAATGGTCCGAAAAAGAAAAAATATCCAGTGAGTGGCAGTTCTGTGGGCGGAAATGCCTTGTTGATGCCAGAGGTCAGAGGAGAATGGCCAGACTGGTTCGAGCTGATAGAAAGGCAGCAGTGACTCAAATAACCACTCGTTACTACTACTACTACTACTACTACTGTCATTTAGCAGACGCTTTTATCCAAAGCGACTTACATTGAGAGAACATACAAGCAAGAAATCAAAGAGAAGGAAACAATATAAGGAGGCGGACTGTTTGGAGTCCAGTTTAATTCCGACGCTGATACATCAAGTGTATCAATTTTTTTTTTTTTTTTTT
>SSNP01000020.1:0-17097 GCA_006937955.1 Pachypanchax playfairii | reverse complement strand
TCGTTACAACCAAGGTAGGCAGAAGAGCATCTCTGAACGCACAGTACGTCGAACTTTGAGGCAGATGGGCTACAGCAGCAGAAGACCACGCCGGGTGCCACTCCTTTCAGCTAAGAACAGGAAACTGAGGCTACAATTTGCACAAGCTCATCGAAATTGGACAATAGAAGATTGGAAAAACGTTGCCTGGTCTGATGAGTCTCGATTTCTGCTGCGACATTCGGATGGTAGGGTCAGAATTTGGCGTCAACAACATGAAAGCATGGATCCATCCTGCCTTGTATCAACGGTTCAGGCTGGTGGTGGTGGTGTAATGGTGTGGGGAATATTTTCTTGGCACTCTTTGGGCCCCTTGGTACCAATTGAGCATCGTTACAACGCCACAGCCTACCTGAGTATTGTTGCTGACCATGTCCATCCCTTTATGACCACAATGTACCCAACTTCTGATGGCTACTTTCAGCAGGATAATGCGCCATGTCATAAAGCTGGAATCATCTCGGACTGGTTTCTTGAACATGACAATGAGTTCACTGTACTCAAATGGCCTCCACAGTCACCAGATCTCAATCCAATAGAGCATCTTTGGGATGTGGTGGAACGGGGGATTCGCATCATGGATGTGCAGCCGACAAATCTGCGCCAACTGTGTGATGCCATCATGTCAATATGGACCAAACTCTCTGAGGAATGCTTCCAGCACCTTGTTGAATCTATGCCACGAAGAATTGAGGCAGTTCTGAAGGCAAAAGGGGGTCCAACCCGTTACTAGCATGGTGTACCTAATAAAGTGGCCGGTGAGTGTATATGTTGATTCATGCATAGTTTAGGATCCATTGTCACACCAAAACTGATGGTTTCAACAAGGCAGACAAGTCAGGAGGTAAAATCAGCTTTTTAGCAGCAGAACCATTAGGGGTAAATAGAGCCAGCTCAGTCTTTGATTCATTCAGGTGGAGAAAATTTGCAGCCAACCATGACTTGATGTCATATTCATTGCTCGAATTTGCTGGACTCTGATTGGCTAACAAATTAGCCCATGAGAGCAAGGTATAATGTTTCCTGCCCCGCTGCGCATGGCAACGTCAGACGTCGTGACTTCCTGTTTGCTACAGCTTATGCTACAGCTTTTTAGTGAGCAGCATGCTAGGTGTGGTTTCAACTGCGGGAGCTGCCAAATACTAACGAACAAAGGAGTTGTGACGAAACAGATACAGGCTGTTCGGACTTGGGAGAACTTGGGTGTTAACGCCACCTGCGTAGTTTGAGAAATTAAAACTGAAAGAGAAGTTGTTTACCTGTTTTCACCCACTATGAAGGTAAGAACACCTGTGGAGCTAAAATATTCAACAGAAACCTCAGAAAAAACGTTTTTAATGGAAGGGCCTCTTTAAATGTGTCCTACGAATACGTCCTCCTTTTCCCTGAATTTTAAGGATGGCTCAGATGTATCCTTTTATGTTCTACCTATCCCACAATGCTTTTTAGCAATGGACCATTCACTGGCCCCGCACCCAAAACGGCCATTGACCAATCACACAACCGTTACTATGTGAGCAGGCCTGACAAACATTAATTCAGAACAAGATGGTGAAGCAGTGCGCACACATCTAGGACCTGTCCCAATACCTGCACTGCAGCCTACAATCTTCCACGAAGTGAACTTAACAGAAGTGCATATAGGGTCTCGAAGTGCGTAGTGAACAAGTGCACACAAATAGCAGTATTGGGACAGCTAGCGTTATGTCAATGATCTTTGCCAACAAACATTTTTCATCAGATATGTGACACATCTTTCCAACAGAGAATCAATTGATTGTAATTGTAATTAACACGGAGGCAGGAACCTCGCCGGGAACGAGGAAGGCGCAGCATTTCGGGGTTCAAGAGTTTTCCTCGTTGGAACAGGAGACTGGGGGTGAGCGAGTCAGACGAAGGAATGGGCATGAATCAGGATACGACAGGAACTGGATGGATAACCGAGGATTCGTGGCAGGAACACTAGACTGAATGATTGTGATCAGGAGCTCTTGTTGGGAACATCGGAGACGATGACTGAGTGAGGAGCAGGTAAGAACCTCCCCTCTTTATCCAAGCTCAGGTAATCAGCAGGGCTGGCGGCTATTCAGCCTGATTAGTGAACTGACTGTAACAACTGTTCTTTATTAACAAGAAAATGAACTTTAGCGGTATAATTAGAGTTGTTTATAACGTGTAGGAAATATTTGTACAAAAACTCAATAATATACAGAAATAAAACTATTTACAGAACACAAGACAACATTTTAATAAGTAATTGCAGAATAAACATGAGAAGAAGGACACCTCGTTCACACTCCATTTCCAATGCTTTTGTTGGACATGTGCAGAGGGAACAGAAGGAAGGGTAGACTGTCCAAATTCACAAGACACCAACTTCCGGTTTTGCAGTCTTGAAGGAACAGTCCTACTTATACCGGGTACCCTCTGGAGGATGCAGACCCTGAATTTGGACACAGCTCATGACTGAGGTAGAAGGTGAGACAGGTGAGGTGTGACAGTGAAACTGTGGGTGAAGGGAGGGTGGAAGGACTTTGACTTGAGGAAAATGCTGAGCTTGTTTCTAAACTAATTCTAGTGAAGAACATGTTCAGTTTACAAACATAAGCCAAGCAAGAAATACTCAAACAGATAAACACCTCAGCTGATCAAACATGTTTCTTTAGCTAAAAGTAAAGAATATACTGTATATCAGCTGATCTGACAGAATATTTTATTTGATCTAACAGGATGTATTAGATGTGTCTCATATTTAGGGATGTCCAGATCCGATCACGTGATTGGAAATCGGGCTCGATCACATAGTTTAAGACTCGATCTGAATCGGTTGTTACCTCCCGATCAGGACTCGGACATATATATATTTTCTTATTAGTTTTTAACGCATATACACCTTTTCGTGTGACGTCAGTATCCGGGACAGTTTCCCTCGCAACCCGCAGCTGCCATTTTAAGAGGGTACACGTTTCCATGACGATGGACCATGTGTGAAAATGTGAATGTTAACAGTCCTGTACTCTACACAACAGTAGAGAAGATGGGGACTTATAAAATGTGTATATTTTCATCGAGGTAAACTTTTTTAATTGGCTCAGTAGATGTTGTGTTGAGAATGTTGCTACGTTAGCTCCACTAGCTTCGCTAGTCGTGTTAGCATGAGTACCGGTGTTAGTTTATAGTCATATTAAATCCCTTTGATGTTATCTTAAACTGGTTCATGGAGTGGAGTTGATCACTTCCTGCATGCAGAAGAGCCCATGATCATGTTACTCTTTCTGCAGTGTCTGGCGTTCTGATCAGCTGATTTAATTACATAACATTTTATTTAATAACGTAATATCCGTCCACCGGTTTGTGTGCGTTTGGACTGTTTGCGCACTCGCAGTACAGAAATGCACTCTTGTCATGTTCGTTTTTACATACAAGTAACAACTTCGTGACTCCCCACCGTGAAGAAGCCCAGAGGAAACCTCAGGACGTGATGGAGTGGACGCAACCGGTTGTCCCAGTCCCAGGACTGCTGGCTGTCCCAGTCCCAGGACTGCTGGCTGTCCTGTCCCTGCAGCTAAATATTAAATAGGGTGAATTAAATACAACATAAGGAAAGGCCTGGATCTGTTTATTTGCTCCTTTTTATTCGTTTTTTAAAATGTAAAATCGGATCAGGACTCAGTATCGGCCGATATTGAAAATCAAATGACTCAGACTCAGTTTCGAGGTCAAAAAATCTTGATCGGGACATCCCTACTTATATAGTTAAATATCTATAAATATTCAGAATTTAAGCTGTTGTAATTGTATCAGTGAGCACTCGGCTGCAGTTTCATTCATGATACTGTCACCTCTCCAGTTGGTTTGAGTTGGCCATTCGGTTGATTTGAACTTACCCCTCCTCCCCAAGGAAGGTGATGTAGAGTTTGTTTCTCTGCAGCTCTTTACGGGAATATGCCATCACCTGGTTAAAGGTTCCTTCTAGCAGGTGTTCTCTCCTGATCAGCAACCTGCGACAACCAGGAAACATCACCCAAACATTCTCACAGTATTTTAGCATCTCACAACCAAAACCTATTCTTACTTGATCTTGCCTGGACCCTGGCCATAACCTTTAGCTTCCAGCTTCCTGTAGAAATTCCTCAGCTTCGCTTCAAAGTCTCTACGATAAGGAGCCGGGGCTCTGGCCCTCTGCAGGCCTGCACACACACACACAAAGACACATGCAGACACACATAGAGTGACTTCAGAAGATGGATAAAATGCAGATGCAGCATGGAATCAGGTGGAAGGACACCTGTTCACAGGTAGATAACACACTGCTTCTTACACGCAGTGTGAGCAATCCTGAATAAACAGGTAACCTACCTGGAGAGTTCTGTGGGGAGGAGGCAGGTGAGCAGCGAGGAGAGAAGCTGAAGGCGGGGTGGATGGGGTGAGGAGGAGCATAAGACATGATGTCCTCTTCAAACAAGCTGTGAAGACAAGAACCAAAACAGAGCTGTGGTCTTTGAACCAGGTCTGGGTATGTGTGAAAACAATCTCCTTTACTGATGCTTTTAAAACCAAACACTTCTTTTCTCTGTCTTTTATAGTATTTAATTAGTTTGGTATTGTAACCAATTTATTTCAATTATTTTACCATTTTAACATTCTATGTTTTATAACATGTTTTTCTATATTTGATGCTCTTTGGATTTTACTGGCTTTGTGTTATTTGCTTCATATGTCATCTGATTGTTTAAACGTTAAATATTTTCTGGCACTGGAAGAAATGGCTGCCTCAGACGAGAGTATTTGTGGCTGTGTCCAAATTCAGGGTCTGCATACTTTTAAGAACGTATTTTAAGGATGTTACGTCACACCGCCACGACGAGAACTGTCCAAATTCCAAGGATTCTTCAAATACTTCCTCGAAATGCGTACTATTTTTCCCCAAATTTTAAGGATGGGTCTGGTGTATCCTTACATGTTCTACCTATCCCACAATCGGCAGAGAGTTTAAACCAATGACAAATGAAGAGAGAAGTTGCGCAGAGGGAGAGGAGTTTGGATTTAGATGTAAGTTTAAAAAAAAACTATCGGTTAAAAAAATTAAATTCTTACAGCGATGGTCTAATTAGACCTTTGGTTTTAGCATTAATCATGTTTTTATTTTATGTTTACATCCCTAAAAACGTTCCCGTTTGTACCTCCTGTGTAAGTATTTACACACACAGGTAATTTCTTGTTAGTGATTTAAACTTTTTCAAATATGTTTTAGGGATGAAAAAACAGAAAAACACAGAGCAACCTGTGTGGTGGAGGTACTAGAATAAATCTATTTATAAATCCTATTCTCAGTCAGCAGTGAGGAAGAGGAGGACACTGATGAAGAGCTCTCATCAAGTTTTTGGTTTTGTTATAAACTTCTTCAGAATAAACTGATTGACATAAATACGTCTCATAATTCATTGTTTACTTTTTATTTCCCTTATTTATAGTAAACGGATCGTTTATTAACAAGAAAATGAATTTTATATAATTAAAGTTGTTTAATGACGTGTAGAAAATATTTATGATATAAAACTCAATAATATAGGTACAGAAATAAAACTATTTACAGAACACAGGACAACATTTTAATAAGTAATTGCAGAATAAACGTGAGAAGAAGGACACCTCGTTCACACTCCATTTTCACTGCTTTTGCTAAGCATCGTCATGGTTGCTAGACGACCAGTTTTAGGGTGAGAACAGAAGGAAGGGTAGAAGCATCCTATTTCACAGACATCCCCAGGCTGCCTTCAGAGCCGGGGATTAATCTGACCTTAGAACAGCGAGAGCCAGCATGTCCCGGCGCATCAGGAAACCAAAACAAGAGCACATAAGATAACCTCTCACTTCAAGGACAGCAGAGACACACACAGTCTATGGCAGGGCATTCAGGCCATCATGGACACAGAACTGTGACAGTAACACCTCTCTGTTCAACAACCTGAAAAACGATACATGGCCACAGAAAATACCAAAGCCACCACCATCATACCTGTGCTGAAGAAGTCCTCTCCATCCTGCTTCAGTGACTACCACCCTGTGGCACTGACACCCATCATCATGAAGTGCTTTGAATGGCTAGCCATGTCACACACAAACTTGACAAACTGGGCATCAGTACCTCCCTCTGCAACTGGCTGCTGGATTTCCTCAGTCAGAGACCACAGGCAGTGGCAATAATATTTCAAGCAGCATTTCACAGAGCACAGGAGCTCCCCAAGATGGCGTGCTCAGTCCTCTGCTCTTCACTCTGCTGAAACACGACTGCAAAACAACCTACAGCACAGATCACCTCTCTACAGAAATGAGGTTGATCTTCTGACCATGCGGTACAGAAACAACAACCTCCTGCTGAATGTCAGTAAGACCAAGGAGGTTGTTGTTAACTTCCAGAGAGGCAACACTCAACACTTGTCTAAACTCAAGTCTTCAGAATCTGATATGTTTGTGTGTCCTGCGATGAGCTGCGTTCTGATCACCATCAGGTCAGTTTGTGTCTCAGAAGAACCAGAAAGCACCAGGTTCCTTCTGAACTGATCTGGTTGCACCTGTTATAGAACCATCCACTTTCACTGGATTCTCACATTAGAACACTGTGTGACTTGGACCAGATGCTGATCTGACCTCTAAGCATGTACCTTAACAGGATGACCAGGTCCGCATCACATGACAGCTTCTCCACTCCTTGAGTACCTTCAGTCCGGATGTAGTGGATCTTTTCTCTGAACAGATAAGAAAACACTAACCCATGATCCTCCACTGTGAAGTTAGTGATGTGATGATAACAACAGCTCCAGTTTTACTACCAGTTAATCTGTTGATTTAAAGTGAACTCATTGTTCCCCCATGATGACTCAAGGTGAAAACATCCAAACACCTTCACCTTCAGTCATGTTGGTTGAAACCAGACAGAACTCATTCTAAGGTCACTTCACTGGAGACACAAGAAGACATTTTAAATGATTATTCAGCAGGAGGCCGACCTCATGGCGTGGTTTCTGCTCAGGCTGGGCTGTCGCTCCTGTAACATGTCTAATATGTTGGGTTGCCGTAGAAACGCCACGATCTTGTCATTGTAAGCTGTAAGAGGGAGACACAGTCGTTATGACAGCTGAACAGTGGGCTATCTGTAAACAGACTAATCTCATTCTGAGTACATACACAGAGAGGTCACTTGCTGTGGGTCAGCATGATGCTGGCCTCTAATAGCTGCCACCAAGCTGTTTCCAGGCCGGGTCATCAGAGCAGCCCCGCGACTCCTAGACACCTCTGAGGCCTGAGGACAAATACAAGACTCACTGTCAGACAGGGGGGCGTCAACATGCTAATGAGCAGGGGCAAGATGGATTCTCACGAGATTTGGAGTTTTCCAAAACCACAAAAATCCATCTTGTACCACTCCAACTAAACCGTCTGACTCTACTCCATTGGTGGTTTGGTCCAATCATGTGTTAGCATTGTGCTTTGGGGCAGGTGTTCAGGTATGATTGGCAGCAAGTGTCCAAGTAGGTAAAGTAAAACAAACATGGCTACTGGTGGATGTACACAAAAAAGCAGCTATTGAATCTGTTTTAGAACTAGAGACAATTTCTTGGTTGTAAAATGATCAAAGGTAAGAACTTTGTGTATTTCTTGATGGAAACGGTGTGTGTGTTTTACACCAAGAGCTTGATTTACTGTGATTGGCTAAAGATAAATCATGATAGACACTTGCTGGCGTGTCCTCCAATTAGCTTAAAATACCATACCAGATGGCTCCTCCCCCTTTTCAGACGTTTTCAGATGGAGCAGTTCCAGATCAGTGTGTAGACTTGACACAGAGCTACACACAATGATCTGGCAGAGCCAGGTTAGCAGGTTGGGGCACAGATTACCAAAAAGGGTGTCACAAGTAAATGGGCCCATAACCTTAAAAAAATCTAGTTTTTACACAATTATAGACTGTTTATCATAATTTAAGTGGTTCCATAAACCAAAGAGAAATAAACTCAGTCAAAGCACAATGTCAATGTTACACTTTCATTAATCATTTTCTTTGATTAATGTAAAAGTATTGATAAAATTTGATTGTCTCAGTTTGGCCTTAACTTTAAGTTTACAATGACCTCACAGTATGTTCTACTGTTCTGGTTCTACTGTCCCGGTTCAACTGTCCTGGTGATGTGTCATCAGATCAGTCACCTCCACATAAGAGTGATGAACGCTGGCTAGAGGGGCCCCTGTGAACCTCTGCCCAGGGCGCTGGAGACTGTAGGATCCTCTTTGCCAGTGTGACAGTATGACAACAAGCTGTCCCACATCTGGAGTCCTACATTTGGAATCCCACATCTGGAGTCCTACATCTGAGTCCTACATCCTAGTCCCACATATGGAGTCCCACATCTGGAGTCCCACATCTGGAGTCCTACATCCTAGTCCCACATATGGAGTCCCACATCTGGAGTCCTACATCTGAGTCCTACATCCTAGTCCCACATAAGGAGTCCCACATATGGAGTCCCACATCTGGAGTCCTACATCTGAGTCCTACATCCTAGTCCCACATAAGGAGTCCCACATATGGAGTCCCACATCTGGAGTCCTACATCTGAGTCCTACATCCTAGTCCCACATATGGAGTCCCACATCTGGAGTCCTACATCTGAGTCCTACATCCTAGTCCCACATAAGGAGTCCCACATATGGAGTCCCACATCTGGAGTCCTACATCTGAGTCCTACATCCTAGTCCCACATAAGGAGTCCCACATCTGGAGTCCCACATCGGAATCCCACATCAGGAGTCCCACCTCCTGCTATTAGCTGAGAAGCAGCTGACACCAGCAGTGTAGTAAAGTTCTGTGGGAATGTGCACATGTAGTCAAATGTTTTAGTCCAGCGGAGGATCAGGGGTTTGATTCCTGACCCTGCGGTGCATGACCCTGTGGTGTGTGTCTAGGGGTCGTGACCCTGTGATGCATGCCCCTGCGGTGTGGTTTCCTGTGGTGCTGGTTCCTGTGGTGTGTGTCCAGAAGTCTTGTGTTTGTAAACTTGTGAGTGTATACATGGTGTGTTTGAATGAATGAATGTTGTGGTGCTGAACAGGTGG
Source organism: Pachypanchax playfairii (assembly GCA_006937955.1). Classification (NCBI taxonomy): domain Eukaryota; kingdom Metazoa; phylum Chordata; class Actinopteri; order Cyprinodontiformes; family Aplocheilidae; genus Pachypanchax; species Pachypanchax playfairii. The sequence goes on along the minus strand of SSNP01000020.1, from coordinate 7,944 downwards.
AGCGTTAAAATGTGGTGACTGTCAGTACCTCCCCTGCACTATAGCTGCGTAGTCTCTGCAGGTGCTGTCTGTGGGCCAAGTGGCCTGGCAGCCGCCCATTCTGCAGAGGGATTCGAGGGTCAATGAAGGTTGTGGCTCGGCTGTTGTGATCCACAAAGAAAGACTAAAGAGAAAGGCAAAAAACGAGAGGACAATATTCAGAATCGAGTTTTATATGACCTGCAATATAAGAGAAAATTAGGCTGAGCCAGACTGAGTCCGCTAGATTTGAAAGAATTTGCTCATAGTGGATTTTACAGCTGTTCTTTTGGGATTTTTTCAGTCACCCTTTCTTTCCACTGAACACGTGGGAACCATGTAGCATTTTGCTTGCGCAATTAGCCACGCATCCCTTCCCACCAGAAGCGCTTCACACGCGTATCACTCGTGTAAATCCAGCAGGTCCCGGGAGACGTGATTTTGTCAGTACACACAACAAAAGGCAGGGAGAAAAACGAAAACAAGTATCCAGAAGGTATGGGGCTTATTTTCACACCACTACGGGCTTCAAACCCATCACAGATACAGCATTTTTTCATAGTCTCACAAACGGAAATCCGCATGTGTCCTTTTATTTAGAAACTTCCAGGTATTTTACTTTTCACCAAGCCTGATTTCCTGTCTGGTCCAAACTAAGCTGCTGAGCTTGATGCATTTTAGAAGCGTACAGCATAAAAAATAGAACTGCAACGTAATGACCGTGCCACTACGCTTCTGAGATGGGTCACATGCACTCTGCTTGCACCCAGTAAAAACTGTCTCATTGACTTTAATGGTGGCTATCAGCCGTGTATCACTAACACTTTTGTTGCGTGTTTAGTGGATTGAGTGGTCATTCATGTTATACAGTAACATAAAAACCTAACTGATACTGGACAGAACACAGTAACAGGCTGTACATTCCAACTGATGTGCAGCCTGAGCTGCAGCTGCTGTGTATCACATGATACGTTAATTTAATTGAATGTCCCTGTTCAAGAGACTCATTACAGGAAGTGCCAAATGCCTTGGGAACAATCTAACAAAAACACACGATGTTACCCCACCTTTCCAGTTGTCCCAGTAATGGGACATCCAGCTATTGATCTGTTCAATGCATTCATTTAGGGTCTAGATGGGATCAAAGTCACCAGGTGACATTTAAATGTGAAGCTGAGTGCCATCTGCATAGTAATGGTAACAAACCTTACTGGCTGTTATAATCTGGGTTAGTGGGAACATGTAGATATTGAACAGAAGGGGCACCAGGATGGAGCCCTGGGGGACCCCACATGTGATTTCTGTTTGTTCTGATGAGAAATTGCCTATTGACACAGATAATTTCCTGTTCTTGAGGTAAGAACAGGAAGTATGGACTTCCTGGTCCTGTGTCTGAGGTGTCCTACCTTTCCCTGAGGATCACTTTTGATTTCCCATCCTCTGGGCAGGTCCAGCTGTGTGTCTGCAAACTTGTTGAGGAAGACCACAAGGTCCCGGTTGTGTTGGTAGCGCTCAAAGTTTCTGGCATCACGACGCACTTTTAAGATCATGTGTTTTACACAACTGCTGCTGGTGAACATACGGTAGGCTGCCTGTGGAGAGATAGTTCAGTCAGCAGTAGACGTTCTGTGTTTTACTACAGAAGGCCACAATATCATCTGCCCACAAGACCATCCACCCAGAAGATCATCTGCCCACAAGACCATCCACCCACAAGCCCATCCAACCACAAGCCCATCCAACCACAAGACCATCCACCACAAGATCATCCACCCACAAGACCACCCGCCCACAAGTCCATCCGCCCACCATCCACCCACAAGATCATCCACTCTCCAGAGCCAAGTCCCTGATCATGTATTAAACCTCCTAAATTCATGCATGCTTTCTGACTCTACTTTTGGGTCCAGAATCCTTGTGTGCATTACAATGTATTCAACAGCTAAGTGAAACTGAAGAAATAAAAGAACAGGTATAGTAAATAATGAAGTGGCTCTAACATACTTTGGAATCCAGAGAAGTACATGATGGAGACCTTGGCAGGGTAAACACCTCTACATCGGTCCAGAGGATGTTGTGACTCTGGGGTTTTTGTTTCATTTAAATATTTTTTCCTTATTTATTCCATCTATGGTTTTGTTATTTGTTTCTTAAGATTAATTATGGGGTTGTTTTTAGGTTAGTGTCTCCTCCTGTCCTCCCCCGTTTGCTCCTGTTTCTCCTCTGGTCTATTTTGCCCCCCTGGGAGTGTGTCTTCCTGTTTTGCTTTTATTTTGATATCTGTTGTACTTCCTGTTTCCTTCCCCCGTGTGTCTGGTGCCTTGATTGTTCTCTTCTGTTCCCGTCTCCTAACTTCCTGTTTTCTTCCTGTTCCTCCTCAGTTAAGTGTGTGTCTCCCTCAAGGTGTGTTGAGTAAGTTAATTAGTTCATTTTGTATTAAAGGGGGTTTTCTTCAGTTCGTCTTTGTTCAGGGATTGTGTTAGTTTGTCTAGCTGTGTACTGGATATACTCGCCCTTTGGATTATATCTTGTCTCCCTGTAAACTGGATATGTTTTCCCTTTGGATTATTCCTTCACCTCGTCATCTCAAATGTAAGTTTCGCTGCCCCGTCAGCGTTCTTCCTTTGTGTTTATTAAAACAGTTTAATTTGACCTCCTGTTTGTCCGCTCCCTGCATTTGGGTCCTGCTCGCAAAAAAGACACAAGATTATGACAGAGGATGCTGTTTCAGGTGTCTTGTGGTTCATTCAGAAGAAGCTTGATAGACCTGAGCTGAGCTGCCATGTTATCTTTAGAAAGAAAAGACTTTCTCCTGGAAACCTGACAAAAATGCCACGGTTGTTCAGTCTGTTTCTAATTGTCTCTCATGAACGCTAACTTTTAACTTGCTAATTGAGGCCTGTGGACTCTGGAATGGAGCTCTTGAATCTTTAGTCATTTTTCTGACCTGCAGATGGTCTGACTTATGACCTTAAGGTAAACTTGTTGGGAAGCCTCAGAACATTGTGAATAATCGTTCTCTCTGTAGAACGATGGAATCCAGATTTCTTGAAGATTTCCTTTGAACTTTCCCAGATGGATGGCAGCAGTAGCTGCTTCTCTAAGGTCGCTATTGATGTTTATCTTCCTTGGTATCAAGTTAACACACACCTGCATGTTCCAGGCAGCAAGGTGAGAGGAGTTTATACTGATGGTAATTGGTTAATCAATAGATCTGATCAGCAGCTCTTGCTGGTCCCTAAAATCCAGTGTTAGCAGTGAAACCTGAGATTTAAAAGAAGACGAATGATTGTTTTCTGTCTCTGTCAGTAAGACTTACATAGTTGCTGTGCAACAGAGTGAAAAATTCCGGGTGTGTGATGAACTTGACAGCAGGGGACTGGAGCAGACTGGTGACCTTCTGGTGATTGACAGGGGAGGCGGGGCCTGTGAACCAGACAAACAGTGAATCAGTGGGCCTGGTTGACTTCTGTCTTACAGGAATGGGACTGTTTGTCACATGATGTTAATGTCCAATGTGTCTCCAATGTGCTGTTATTTTTCCCTGTGGTATCTAGAGTTTCTGTTTTTGTCATATGATTTTAATTTGCACCATCCTTATAGTATCCATGTCTTGTAGCTATTGTCCTGCATTCTGTTAATTATACTTCTTGTTCTCCCGTTTCTGTCTCCTCCTGCCTGTTTACATTGTTTGTTTGTTTCAGTTCTATGTCATGTCGACCTGTTCTGGTCTTTCAGTGTGTTAATGTGATATGATTATTGTCAACATGTCATGACTGTTGTTTCCTTGGTTCCTATGCTCCTGCCTCATTTAGCATGGTTTCTGTCACCTGTATTAAACTGTCCCTCGTGTCCAGCCTGTATACATTCTCTGTCCAGTCTCTGTTCTTGTCTGGTCCTTCTATATGAGTTTCTCTCTCATGTGTGTTATTTTGTAGCTCCTGGGATTCTTCATCAAATCATTTGGATTTTACATATACCTGTTTGCTGCAGTGTTCCTGCATTTTGGCACCATGACTGCCACGCCCACATGTTTCGTGACCTTTTCCTCTACCAACACTTAACCTTTGCTTTGCTACAATGCTGAAGAAAACATTGTGCTTGTGTTTAGTCCATTGTGAAAGACAGAACAAGCCATCAAACAAAGAAAAGGTAAATAATATCCTGATAACGTAAAAACAGTAATTTCTGCTGAATTTCACCTAAAACAACTTGTTATATTCAACTTCCTAATATAAGATGTTTGTCTTGTTGGAAGGTTTAAGGTTCAGACTTTTCTTTAGACAAAACCACAAAACCAAAAGACATTCTGATATTGGTTGAATATGGACAGGAAGTTTGACTGAATGTTTGAAGCAGCAGAAGCTGGAGTCTTTTTAAATGTTTCATAGGAGTTCAAACATCCAGCATGTGATTTCAGGCCTTTGCTTGGTTTCAGTATATTACATCAGACAACAGAACTGCCTGTGACAAAGATGAAAACAAAAACAATTATTTATCTTTCAAAAGTAACACATGCATTGATAGAGAATGGAAAACATAGAATTATACACGTTCATGCCTGACACCAGCTTTGAAGAAACCTCCTGCATGACCTGTGTGCAGCAGTCACACAGGCCCTGTTATCTGACCCGCTACTGTTCTCAGACTTACACATTCTCCCTCAGAACACTTTGTTTTTCTTAATCCAAGGTAACTGTGAGGCGCCAGCCACTACTGGCTCCACTGATTTGGGAGTGATGATTCATGTTATCTATTATTGCTGTTTCTAAGTGAATAAAGACACTGAGCTGAAGAGGGACCAGCAGAGTTATCAGGGCTGTCTCGCAGAGATGATGCGAGCGCTGATTCTCTCCTCGGCTGAGTTTTGAAGCAAACTTCTTGAGTGATCGTATTTCTTATATTTATAATAATGGAAGGTTTTGATAGAATAAGGAAAAGAACTAACATGCATCACTACACAGTGTCACACTACACATATGAGGTCACCTGAACCTGTGTGAGTAGATTCAGAGTCTCCTTCTGAAGTCCGACCCTCCTCCTCTGTAGCCATGGTCCTCTGGATGTTCTGGTACCTGCAGGATGGGTTATAGCTTTATGATAGAAGAATTCATCACGTCTAATGTGGGTTCAAATTAAGCAATATCACACTCAAGGTTGTGCTGTTGTACTGAATATCAGCACTGGTGGGATTCGGTCGTACATAATCACACATTCGGTCCAACAGCACGGGTGTGATATTGCTTTTATACCACGCTTCTACAAACACATTTTATTTTTATAACAATAAGCAAGAACAGATTATGATTGGTTAATTTAATCATTTATCAGGCTCCGCCAACACATATAGGCCCTGTCCCAATATCCGCACTTGTGCCCTTCAAATGCGCGTTCCCGATGAGGGGCGCGAGTGCGTAGGGTGTCCCAATTCTCCAGAGTAGAGAGTCGTGCCCTTGGCTCTGCCCCTTTGGAACCCTTGATCCGCACTTTGCCGAAGCCCACATCAGTGCAGACTTCAGTGAAGGGTATTTCCCACAATGCATTGCTGCATGTGAATTTTGACTGAAGAAGAAGGTGGAGAAATGGCTGAACCATCCGGACCAAAAAAAACGTTTTCTCAAGTGTAGAATCGAAATAGGCTCTGTCCCAATACCCGCACTACACCCTACGGTCTTCCACAAAGTGTGCTTAGTAGAAGGGCACATAAGGGTATGAAGTGCGTAGTGAACAAGTGCGCACAAATAGCAGTATTGGGACAGCGAGCACTACGTGCCACAGCGTTCTTTCTCCATGACAATTAAAATTGCAGTACCGGTCGCTGTTTACGCTATTTTCATACTAGAAATGATTTTATAATGCCAAAAAACATTTATTTTGAGGAGAGTGAAGCACAGGAACCAAAGGAGGTGTATAAGACAGAATAAGTGATTAATCTGTTAGTATATCATGTCTGAAAATACACGTCAGTACTGTTATTAATTAATTATATTTTTTATCAGATATGTGACGCATCTTTCCAACAGAGAATCAATCGACTGTAATTACACATCTAGACAGTAAAAATGTTTTCCATTCACTAAAGTTAACGTTGTTGCATAATCCCTCTGGTCACTTAGTGACAAACTGTTGTAGAATACAGAAAACATTGCTAGCTAACAATATAGGACACAACCACTGCTTAGAACAACATGATGTTAAAGGGCCAGCAGCTCTTTCTGCAAACGCAATGCGCGTGCATCCGCCGTGTTTGTAAACAAATAAGGGGTCTTTATAAACACTAGATGCCCTATTGGCTGCTGCAGCGCAGGAAATGCGGCCGCCATTAGAGTCCGGTATTCAACGCAGACTAAGCTAAAAACAACAGCGGTCCATACAGGATGTCTGAATGTTGTTCGGTCCGATCCTCAGAGTCGGCAGCTACTTTTAAGAGCAGACTTAAGACTCACCTCTTTAAAGAACACTTTCAGTCTTAATGAGGAATTGATTTATGATTTATGATAGCGATTTGGGAGTTTATCTCTACAAAAAAAAAAAAATTTATACACTTGATGTATCAGCGTCGGAATTAAACTGGACTCCAAACAGTCCGCCTCCTTATATTGTTTCCTTCTCTTTGATTTCTTGCTTGTATGTTCTCTCAATGTAAGTCGCTTTGGATAAAAGCGTCTGCTAAATGACAGTAGTAGTAGTAGTAGTAGTAGTTCAGCATATTTCTGTTTTAATAGACGGAATATTGAGACCAGGGCTCGTGGGATTTCAGAGGTAAGACTGAACATCGTTATTTTTTTCTGACAAAATATATATTTTGTACCGTATGTCCACCAGCCTGCTAACATTAGCTACATAGGAACACCTGTGTTTATTTATCTGACACTTTAGATCAGTGATACTCAACCCGCGGCTCGCGAGCCGCATGTGGCTCCTTTAAGACTAGTTGCAGCTCTTTTAAATCTCACTTTGGAAAAAAAAAACTTTGAAAAACGAACAAAAAAAATCATCAGAATTCATTTAAAGTGCAACTAACCCCCAAATCAACTTTTTTTTGCTGATAAACTGTCTAAACGGGTGTCTAGTAGTCTTAACTACATGTCCCAGTCATTATTTTGATATTTTAGTGCATATTTGTTAAAATCTTAACTTTAAGCCAAAAAACGTCTGTGTGGCTCCCTCCTAAGGTTAAACAGTGTACTGCATTCGAATTTCGCGTCCAATTTGATGATTGGCTCTGAGGTTCTTAAGATTTTGTGATGTGGCAGCTCTGCCACTGCCGAGTATAAAAATGGCTCAGCCGTAGACACGCCTTGTAGCGAGCTGGAGTTGGAATAGAGAGCATTGCGAACGTCTTCAATTTTCAGGTTAGCGATTTGATAGCAAAGCATTTAGTTAGCGTTATTAACTTAGATTTTAGTTCCAATATTTAGTGTAGAAAATTATACAGTGGGGCAAAAAAGTATTTAGTCAGCCACCAATTGTGTAAGTTCTCCTACTTAAAAAGATCAGAGAGGCCTGTAATTTTCATCATAGGTATACCTCAACTATGAGAGACAAAATGAGGAAAAAAAATCCAGAAAATCACATTCTCTGATTTTTAAAGAATTTATTTGCAAATTATGGTGGAAAATAAGTATTTGGTCAATAACAAAAATTAATCTCAATACTTTGTTATATAGCCTTTGTTGGCAATGACAGAGGTCAAACGTTTTCTGTAAGTCTTCACAAGGTTTTCACACACTGTTGCTGGTATTTTGGCCCATTCCTCCATGCAGATCTCCTCTAGAGCAGTGATGTTTTGGGGCTGACGCTGGGCAACACGGACTTTCAACTCCCTCCAGAGATTTTCTATGGGGTTGAGATCTGGAGACTGGCTAGGCCACTCCAGGACCTTGAAATGCTTCTTACGAAGCCACTCCTTCGTTGCCCGGGCGG
>SSNP01000002.1:10735447-10747915 GCA_006937955.1 Pachypanchax playfairii | reverse complement strand
AAACGTGCACTTTGGTCCGAGACCTGTAAAGCAGTGTCAGAGTCTGTCTCACTGTCACTTGTGCTGCTTTGTAACTGTCGGCTTTTATCTTCTGGTCGCTGGTTGCCTAATACGGTGAATAGTCCACAATATCAAGGCTGGTACTGTGCAGGGTGGTGAAGTCGGCAGGTCAAACAGCTGGGAGCCCCGTGGATATGTGGTGATTTTTGACCTTTTTAGCTTTCCATGGTGGATTTCCCGACATGAGACTAGTAGGGACAAGTGTTATTAGCGGCTCACACACTAACCCCTCCTTTCTATTGGACACGTTAGCAGCGCGCAACATTTTGCTTGCGTAATCAGCAGTGCGTCCCTTCCTACTGGGAGCACTTCACAGGCTTCCAGGTTTGAAGTGTCTATTGTAGTTTTAATCTGCAGCTGTTTTAGTGTGGTCCAGATGCAGAAAAATTGCTGAAATCTGCCTTTATTTGAGTTTCACAAATTAGAAACACCTTTCACAAATCCCAGACGTGGTTTTAATTGTTCTGCTACTAGTGCAAAATAACCCAGTCCAGGTTTGAAGTGTTTATCTAATGTAGTTTTTGATCTGCAGCTGTTTTAATGTGGTGCAGATGCAGAAAAAATAATAAAATCTGCCTTTATTTGAGTTTCATAAATCAGAAACCCCTTTCACAAATCACAGATGTGGTTTTAATTGTTCTGCTGCTAGTGCAGAATAACCTAATCCAGGTTTGAAGTGTCTAGGTGTTGTAGTTTTTGATCTACAGCTGTTTTAGTGTGATCCAAATGCAGAAACATTGCTGAAATTTGCCTTTATTTGAGTTTCACAAATCAGAAACCCCTTTGACAAATCCCAGATGTGGTTTTAATCGTTCTGCTACTAGTGCAGAATAAGATAAGTGTCTATCTTTTGTAGTTTATGAGATAGGCCAGTTTAAAGATGGTCAAATTTAGTGTAATTGCCCTTTAGCCTTTTCCCGAATCGGAAGCTGGAATCAGAAGCTAACTTCAGCCTAGTCCTTCATAGTGGGTGTGAAAACAGGTCAACAACTTCTCTTTCAGGTGGCGATAACACCCGAGTTCTAACGGCCTGTATCTGTTTCGTCACAACTCCTTTGTTCGTTAGTATTCATCAGGTGCTGCAGTTGAAACCACGCCTAGCATGCTGCTGGCTAAAAGCTGTAGCATAAGACGTAGCAAACAGAAAGACACGACGTCTGACATTGCCATGCGCAGCGGGGCAGGAAACAGTATACCTTGCTCTCATAAGCTAGTTTGTTAGCCAAACAGAGTCCAGCAAATTTGAATAATGAATTCGAACGAGCTGCTGCCAAAGCTAGGGATGTGCGGATCGATACTAAAAGATTCCAGCTTTTTATGTTTTGGAATTGATATCTTATTAAAATATCTATATTTTAGTAATTTGAAGTCAATATGTAGTTTGTCATTAACTGGAAAATTGTACAAATCGTGTTCAGATGGTTGGAACTACTTCTTCTGCCTAGCAAAGCGCGTGACGTTACAATATAAAAGCAGAAGGTCACAGAGCGGCGGCGGCGCTCCTTACCTGTTGCTGCAGTCCACTTCCTGACACCTAGAATTAACATAGTAGAACAAACACTGTCATGTGTGAAGCTACTTTAGTGTCACAAACAGCATCGATGCAGTATGTAACATGTATGAAGACTGTGAGTTGTTCACCGGTAGCATGCTATGTGCTATTACACCGGCAGGATCTGTGGAGGAAGTCTACTGGGTGTACTATCAAAATAAAAGCACTAACTTCCAGTCAAGAGTTACAGATGGTTTGTGGAATATTAACTTTCCTTCTCCAAATGGATGCAGTAACTCATAAATACTCATAATACTCATAAATACTCAAAAATGCTCAAGGACTATCACAAGGAGAGTTGGCACTCACAAGCTACCATAAAAGTCAACAACTTGCACTGTGAATACTTTCCAGATACATTGTAAAACTCTGTCATGTGACTGCAGCCTCAGAGAAACAGAGAGAAACATATGAAACTGCAGCAGAGAGTTTTAACATCATCATCTTTATTTAGTGAGGAAGTCAATCTGAATAGAGTTTTTCTGTCCACTGGTCTCGTCTGTTCCTGTAGCTGTTATCTCTGTTGAACCAAACTTCACTTCTAATTTCACTTTACGTTCTTTGTTTTTTTCATGTTCACCTAATTTAACATTAAATGAACCAACTTCCTTCACCCCCCACTCATCTACATATGTTGGTTCTTTTCTCTTTGTTTTAAATAATCTCACATTCATTTCTGTCTCATCTGATCTGATTGAACGCAGCATGTGCTCTCTGGTTTCATCATATTGAACATCTTCACCTTGTTCCACCAGTTTACTGAATATATCTCGACACCAGTCCTTCCCATCAGCTGTTAACTTCTTCTCTGGTTTATGTTTTAACTCATCAAAAGGCTCAAAATCAGACACTCCGTAAGTGAAGACGCTCTTACGAGAAGCTACTAAGTCTGGGTTCCTACCAAACTGTAAAGCTCCTCTCACGATGGCTTCTTGTGGTTTAGAAGGACACATGACTTTACACTGATCACCAAACTGATCAATAACATGTTGACGAACAATCTGGCTTTGAGCGAACCCCCCCACTAACAGAAGGTAGTAATTTTTATCTTTTTTCTCCAGGATTTCTTTGAGAGTCTGACTGATGCCCTTCAGACTGTCATCAAAGAAAGATCTCAGTTTGTCTCTTGAGACTGTGATGAATTCATCATCCCAGGAAGCTCCTTGAACTGAATCAAAGAACCTTTCTATGTCTCTCCCCTTCTCCTCTACAAGTTCTATCAGATCAAATGAGCAGACGAGACGAAACTCTTCATCTTCCTGTTTGAAAAATGTAAAAGAATTCATCATTTTCTGAACCTCACTGGGAAAATTTTCTTCAAATTCATCCCAAAATCCATCACAGAATATTTCTCTGAGAAACTCTTTGAACTTTCTGTCCACAGTCTGTCCCCCCAGATTGTTCCCAGAAGCCTTGTGCAGCTCCTTTAGGTCTCCGTCTTTAAGGACTTCCTGTGCAGTCATGTCAATAGTTCCTCCTGTAACAAACAGGAAGTGACTAGAATCAATTTCTCAGCTTCACATTTATAAACTTGTATGTTATCGTTCCACATTTTACCTCCACAATCAACAACTATGTATTTTGTTCCTGCAGAATGATCCAGTGTTTTTCCATCATGGTTCTGTGAGATGAAACCATTAACTGGAAGCTTCATACAAAAGACTGAAGCTGCTTCTGGTTCCAGAGCGATGATCAGATTGTTTTTTGTTTCTTCTGTCATGATTCCTGCCTGGAAGAGAAATAAAACTCAGATTCTTCAGAACTTTACAGAACTTTAGTTCTCTATAAACCATCATGTTACCCGAGTTGCAGCTTCTCTCATGAACTGTTTAGCTGAATCTTCCCAGATTGCAGGTACAGTCAGCACCCAGGTGAAGTCAGAAACTGAGAGGTTTGATCCTATTTTCAGCTTCTGACTATTGAAGCTGATGGTTTTCAGAGCGTCGTCCTTCAAGAATCTCAAAGACTCTGAAAAAACCTTCAGTGCCTCCATTTCCTTCTTATTAGCAGCTTTAATCTTCATATCTCTGTTTATTTCTTCCTGGTGGTGATTAATGAGATGAAAGTTATAATATTAGTTATTTAATTTCTTCCAAAACTATCTGTAAAACACACAAATTCTGTAGAGGTAACTTAATTCTTGATAGTTTTAAAGAGCTTCAGTTACATTCCATCACATATTTACCTACTAATGAGTCACAGCATATTTGTTTAAATTTTACTTCCTGGTGTGACATAAAATCTTTACAGACAAAATGTTTGTTCTAAATGTAACAACAGTAATTTAGTTTATAGGTCTGAGTTTTTAGTGTGGGTCATACAGGTATATTAATGTCCCAGTAGTGAAATAATTATTTCATTCAATTATTTTCATCAGCCAGCTGTAAAGTTTTAACTTCCTTTGTTCTGAGATGTTTGTTAGAACTAGAACTTGAGAACAAGAACCTGTTTAAGTTTCACATGGATCTGCGTGAATAATGTAAAAGTAGCTACTTCTTCCAAAATAAAAAAAAAATCTGAACTCTCATTCAGCATTTCTAAAACATTTAAATCTTTAGGTTTTTACTTACTTTGCCATAAAGTTCCATCTTGAAGTTTTCAAAGAAATAATGTTTCTTTGCTTCTTCTCCTCTCATCTTCATGTATGCTGTTTGGGCTTCATAACCAAACTTTATAAATCCTCCTTCTTCATCAAACAGGATGCAGGTTGGAGTTTTTGGGGTGTCCAAACTAAAGCCACTGGAAACTGGTTTCCACATTCTCAAGTAGGGGTCATTTTCTTTCCCCTTGTGTGTGATGATGAAGGCATATCCACTGAACGCTGTTCCAAAGTCTACAGCTATCACACCAGCGTCACTCATTGTAGAAACAGGTTCTGCTTGCTGACGAGAGGAAACAGTCAACACACCAGTCAGCAGCAGGATCAGTGTATTTATGTTTGTCTGTAAGCCCCGCCTCCAGATGTTTCTGAGTTTGATCACATGGTAAAACTGGAACAGCTGGTTTGCAAAACACAAGTTTTAATCTTGTTTTGTAGCTTTTATTTTTTTCCAGATGATCTATATTTATTTTGAATAAGTTTGTTTTACCACTTTAACATAATGTACAAGTTTTAGAGGCATTTTCTCTGACTGCAGGTAATAAATGTGAAACAACTGAAACATCAAAGGATTCACAGGCCCAGATTCACTAACACTTAGGGTTGGGCACCGATAACTGGTTCCAAATAGGAACAAGTTCCTAACATCCGGTTCTGGAACTGTTAAAAAGATGTTTGAATTTTGAATCTTTTTTCTGTTCCTAAATGCCTGCAGTGTGAGCAAACAAACTGGTGCAGGCCCCACAATTACAACTATTAACATTATTCTTGACCAGCAGGAGAGTTTATGGGAAAAAATGGGAATCTTCAAGACTTTGATCCTTCACTCATGCAGTGCCGCGCTGCAACGGAAGAGATCAGCTGATCGACAGCTGAGTGAAGTTGACCCCCCACCAATGGAAAAATGATGCACTCTCAATCGGAGTGCTTGACAGGGGTTCAATTCCTGGTGGTGTGCTTTCATTTTGTCAACTGGTATCTTAAATTTATAAAAGAAAAACATTTGTACAAGTAACATTGATGACTACTGTACATATCCAATAAATATAGATTATTTAAAAACAAAGAAGACAGGTTTTCTTGCAGAACTTGTTGATGTGGAGGCACTGAAGAGGACAATACTCCACAGGATGGAGCTCTGTGTGATATAGCGGACTGCTCCTGAGCAGGTTATGTTCAGAGATTAAGTTGCTATGGTTACTAACACACATTGAAAGATACCTCCGCTTTTGGAACCGAAAATTCTGGTTATCTATAAACTTACCCTAAAAATTATCTGGTTATGTCACAACGGTCCCCAGGAAGCACAGGACGTCACCAAACAAAAAACAGGCTGCCCAGTCTGTTCAGGCTTTTAAATCTCAGTTAAAAAAACATCTGTTCCCTATAGCCTATTGTTAACTTTACATTGTCACAACCTTCTATTTTTCCTGGCTTTGTGAGAATTTTTAACTAATCCTATTTGGGTTTTTTTATGTTTATTGTTGTTCTGACTGTCCTATGCTCTGTAAAGCACTTTGGTCAACTGTTGTTACAGTTGACCAAAATTATACAAATAAAATAAAACTGAATTGAATTTTGTTGTATTTGTTTTGTTTAATCACATACTAATAACAGAAATGTAAACATTTGACATGTTATTAACTGAATCACTTTTAAGGATAAATTAAACTCTGTGTCAGAGAGCTGTCATGGTAATAACAACCTTTGGGCGTGGCTTAATGTCTGATGAAGTCTGCAGTCAACATTTTAATGTCATCTCTATTTGAGCTGATCAAACTGTCTTTGGCTGGAAACAAACACATTCCAGTTCATTTTAAGACAAACGTTTATGCTGTACAAAGAAGAAGGTCAAGGAATTGTCTTTTTTATACATCATGATAGCATTTTTACAGTATTATACATGACAATAACTTTATTATTGCTACAAACATACAGTTAAGACTTAATGTTAATCCTTATGTCTGATCATGACCTGAATGCATGACCTGGTTAAGCAGATTCCATTTTATCTTGCTAAAACAAATGGTTCTGGCTTATCTCTCCTGCACACAGAGCAAATAAAAGATTCTGCCCAAACGAGGAAGTCAGAGACACACTGATCATGCCTTGAGCAGCTGCGTCTCTCCTCTGCAGAGCTAAAAATTCACTTCCTTGTCTGTGTGTTCATTTCACCTCACTTTAATAACTTAGAAAAACTCTAACATATCAGTTCTTATTTTTTTCTGTTTTTCTTTTAAACTCATCAAAACTTTTACAAACAGCAAAATTAGAAAATACATTTTTCCAAGATAAAACCAACTTTGGGTTTCTTCCAAACTCTACAGCTCCTTTCAGGGTGGCTTCTTGAGGTCTACAGGGAACCAGGACTTTATACTGATCACCAAACTGATCAATAATGTGCTGATGGAGAATCTCACTGTTAGCGAAGACTCCGACTAACAGAATGTATTTAACTCTGAATGTTTTATTCAGAATTTCTCTGAGACTCTGACTGATGCTCCCCAGACTGTCATGATAAAAAGATCTCAGTTTCTCTCTGGAGATGATGATGACTCCATCCTCCCAGGAAGCTCCTGGAACTGATTCAAATAAGTTTTCAATGTTTATTTTCTTCACAGCCAGTTTTTTCAGATTATGTGGGCACCTGATTTGAACATCATTATCCTGGTGTTTCTGACAGATAAACTCATTCATCATTCTAAGAACCCCACTGGGATGTTTTTCTACAAATTCATCCCAAACACCATCACAGAATATTTCTCTGAGAAACTCTTTGAATTTTCTGTCCACAGTTTGTCCACCAAGATCAGTTAAAGAAACCCTGTGCAGCTCCTTCAGGTCTCCTCGTCTGAGGACTTTGTGGACAGTGAAGTCAATAGTTTCATCTGCAAGAAACAAATATGGAGAATAAACTGATCACTAAAATATCAATAAAGAATAATTCCTTATATATTCATTCCGGGACACATAGTAATCTAACATGTAACAGGTATAAATGTGTAAATTGTGTAAATGTTCTCAGAGTTACACAACGTACCTCCACAGTTGACAACAAGGTAATGTGTTTTATTTCTGTCATGGTTCTGTGTAATAAATCCATCAGCTGGCTGGTTCTTCAGTCCTGATGTTTCTTCTAGTTCCAGAATAATATCTTCTGTCAGCTGACCTGGTGGATCTGAACAAACACATCAAATACATCACTGCATTTTAGCAGGATGTTGATTATAAAACCAGTAAAAGCAGTGAGAGGACACAGCCCTGAGGAGATCAGGTGGAAGAGATGAAAGTGTGAAAGTGTGTAAGACTGATCTTACCTTTGTGGTTCTGTGTGATGAGACCATCAGCTGGAAGCTTTAAACACCAGATTAAAGCTGCTTCTGATTCCAGTGTAAACACCAGTTTGCTTTTAGTTTCTTCTTTTACAATGTCCACCTGGAAGAGAAGTAAAAACTCTTATTTCTGTAAAGTACTTCAGTACTTTCTATAAACCATCATGTTACCTGAGTTGCAGCTTTTCTCATCAACTGTTCTGATGAATGATTCCAGATTGCAGGTAAAGTGAACACCCAGGTGAAGTCAGAGGCTGTGAACTCGGTCCAGTTCGCATTAGAATTAATAGTTTTCAGAGCGTCGTCCTTCAAAAATCTCAGTGCTTCTGTAAGAACCTTCAGGGCCTTCATGGACTTCCCATGAGCATCTTTAATGGTCTGATCTTCTAAAAATCCCTAAAAACATATTTAGTCTGTTAGATGACGAACTTACACAGGTCAGTTTAACAGATTTACTTATATTTATTATCCAGTTACGGTCAAAGTTTTGACAGTTTTCCATCCATTCATCTCTTATTCAGGACCATGTTGTAGGATCAGCTGAGATGTTCTCTCTCTCCACAGCTACTGGTTCATTTGAAAATACTTTAAGGCAGGGGCGGGGCTTCAAGGGGGGCAAGGAGGGTGGCACGCTCCTGGTCAGGCCTCAGAGAGGCTCCAGTGCCACCAATGTCCATATGCAAAATACGCGGACTGCGTAGGGCCCTACCTCAGGGAGCCCCCCACGTATTGGCGGAGAAGGGGGGGTTAGCTTATTGTGTTTAAGCCCGGGTTGTTTTTTTCAGAGGCCCCTGGATTTTTGGAGTGTCATATTTTTCATAGTTAGATGCCTGACTGACAACTTCATAAAACAAAAACTACATACAGTAACCCACGTGTTCTGTTTTATTATGATTACACAAAATGTGTTGTTTGTT
Organism: Pachypanchax playfairii; assembly: GCA_006937955.1. Classification (NCBI taxonomy): domain Eukaryota; kingdom Metazoa; phylum Chordata; class Actinopteri; order Cyprinodontiformes; family Aplocheilidae; genus Pachypanchax; species Pachypanchax playfairii. Next base: position 10,739,455 of record SSNP01000002.1, on the reverse strand, counting down.
TAGTTTCATACAAGGAGCTGGAGAACTTTAAACTGCTGTCTGTCCCTTTAAGTTGTAGCCCCACCTGGTTTGTTTTACCTTAAACCCAGCATTCCTGCTAGCCTCTCCCCTTTTGCATCTGTTGCTGTGAGAGAGGTGGGTGTCCTTACATTGAATCATATTGAGTTTTTGTTCACAAATCAGTTTCAACCACATGTTTATTGATGGGCATTTGCTTGAAGACACATTTGAAACTTTCAATGCTGTGGAAAAGTGAACTTACAGTGGGGCAAAAAAGTATTTAGTCAGCCACCAATTGTGTAAGTTCTCCCACTTAAAAAGATCAGAGAGGCCTGTAATTTTCATCATAGGTATACCTCAACTATGAGAGACAAAATGAGGAAAAAAAATCCAGAAAATCACATTGTCTGATTTTTAAAGAATTTATTTGCAAATTATGGTGGAAAATAAGTATTTGGTCACCTACAAACAAGTAAGACTTCTGGCTTTCACAGACCTGTAACTTCTCTAAGAGGCTCCTCGGTCCTCCACTCGTTACCTGTATTAATGGCACCTGTGTGAACTCGTTATCAGTATAAAAGACACCTGTCCACAACCTCAAACAGTCACGCTCCAAACTCCACTATGGCCAAGACCAAAGAGCTGTCAAAGGACACCAGAAACAAAATTGTAGACCTTCACCAGGCTGGGAAGACTGAATCTGCAATAGGTAAGCAGCTTGGTGTGAAGAAATCAACTGTGGGAGCAATTATTAGAAAATGGAAGACATACAAGACCACTGATAATCTCCCTCGATCTGGGGCTCCACGCAAGATCTCACCCCGTGGGGTCAAAATGATCACAAGAACGGTGAGCAAAAATCCCAGAACCACACGGAGGGACCTAGTGAATGACCTGCAGAGAGCTGGGACCAAAGTAACAAAGGCTACCATCAGTAACACACTACGCCGCCAGGGACTCAAATCCTGCAGTGCCAGACGTGTCCCCCTGCTGAAGCCAGGACACGTCCAGGCCCGTCTGCGGTTTGCTAGAGAGCATTTGGATGATCCAGAAGAGGATTGGGAGAACATCATATGGTCAGATGAAACCAAAATAGAACTTTTTGGTAGAAACTCAACTTGTCGTGTTTGGAGGGGAAAGAATGCTGAGTTGGATCCAAAGAACACCATACCTACTGTAAAGCATGGGGGTGGAAACATCATGCTTTGGGGCTGTTTTTCTGCAAGGGGACCAGGACGACTGATCCGTGTAAAGGAAAGAATGAATGGGGCCATGTATCGTAAGATTTTGAGTGAAAACCTCCTTCCATCAGCAAGGGCATTGAAAATGAGATGTGGCTGGGTCTTTCAGCATGACAATGATCCCAAACACACCGCCCGGGCAACGAAGGAGTGGCTTCGTAAGAAGCATTTCAAGGTCCTGGAGTGGCCTAGCCAGTCTCCAGATCTCAACCCCATAGAAAATCTCTGGAGGGAGTTGAAAGTCTGTGTTGCCCAGCGTCAGCCCCAAAACATCACTGCTCTAGAAGAGATCTGCATGGAGGAAAGGGCCAAAATACCAGCAACAGTGTGTGAAAACCTTGTGAAGACTTACAGAAAACGTTTGACCTCTGTCATTGCCAACAAAGGCTATATAACAAAGTATTGAGATTAACTTTTGTTATTGACCAAATACTTATTTTCCACCATAATTTGCAAATAAATTCTTTAAAAATCAGACAATGTGATTTTCTGGATTTTTTTTCCTCATTTTGTCTCTCATAGTTGAGGTATACCTATGATGAAAATTACAGGCCTCTCTGATCTTTTTAAGTGGGAGAACTTACACAATTGGTGGCTGACTAAATACTTTTTTGCCCCACTGTATTTTATTTGTATTTTTTTTTATTAAGGACTGTTAGTGGGAAACACATGGTGGTTTTCTGCTTCTTTTGCTTTGTATCCAGAAATAAATGGTGATGTCCCTCTCCAAACTCAACACTGTGTCGTGGCAACTTATTACCAGCACAACGCAGACTAGTACCGGTTACACATACAATATTCAAAGCACATAGCACAAAGTTGCAACCCCGCCCTGCCTAATTTTGGTATGATTCGATCCGTGCCACTCAGCAGCATGTGAGGGAGGGGGGAAGACACGTCGTGCTGCTGTGCAGCAGAGAAGAGAGCTAAAGTTTGACCAGGTACCGCTCATACTGTACAAATAATGTAAATATGATAATGTATCACAAAGATTGACGTCACTCTGCTCACTTGACACATACAGTACAGACCAAAAAGGTCTGTCCAAATTTTTGGTCTGTACTGTATTACGTGTCTTGCTCTTCATATTTTTGTTAGCTCTGCCAGGGCTAATTTAGGGCCCCCAAAAGCCTAGCAGCGGCCCTGTCCGGCTCCGAGGTGTAATGTGAGAGTCAGGCCTCTTCCACAACTGAAGGAAGCTGGTGAAGACAGTCTTAAACCCAGAGGAGTGTAGACTCCAAGCTCAGTTTATGATACAGTATAATAGGCTGATTTATAGGGTTTATATAAGCTGCAGTCAAGTTTGAGTCACAGTTGCTAAAAGTGTTACAAGACCGACTGACTTTAGTGATATAGTGTAAAATATTGTATAAACGTTGTGCTGCAGGACTGGATTTATATGCAATATGCATTTACAAGTGAATCACCGAGTAAAACTCATCACCAGCCATCCATCACCGTCAGAGCTTCATTGTTTGGGTGTAAAGGGCCCGGTAAGTTACTCCGCCCCCTGGGACGGCTCCGATTTGCTCCACTAGTGCTCCAAGGTGTTCCATGGACTATTCCAACAAATTCTGGATCATCTCAGAAGTCTAGAATACTTCAACTGGAACGCACACAGAGGGTTTGGACATTCTTACTAAATTTTCACATCAACATGGACCAGATAAAGGAAAGACCAGAGCTCCATGTTAAATCCTGCTGAGCATTCTTCCTGCTGTCAAACCTGCAATAACCCACATTATAAACTCTTCCATGAAAACTGGCATCTTTCCTTCAGTTTTCAAGCAAGCCACTGTCACTCCGCTGCTGAAAAAACCGTCGCTCGACCCGGCCCAGGTAGAAAACTACCGGCCAGTCTCGCTCCTACCGTTCATGTCCAAGATCCTAGAGCGAGCCGTTTTCACTCAAGTCTCACAGTTCCTCCACGACAACGACCTACTTGATCCTTATCAATCAGGCTTTAAGCGAGGCCATTCCACTGAAACCGCTCTTCTCTCAGTTGCAGAGTCACTACGGGTTGCCAGATCGGCTGGTCTCTCCTCAGTACTCGTACTCCTTGACCTGTCTGCTGCTTTTGACACCGTCAACCACCTCATTCTCCTCTCGACGCTATCTAAGCTTGGCATCTCGGGACCGGTCCTCTCGTGGTTCACCTCGTACCTTGCGGAAAGATCTTTCAGAGTCTCGTGGCATGGACAGATGTCCAGTCTGCATGAGCTGGCGACGGGTGTCCCGCAGGGCTCGGTCCTTGGTCCTCTCCTCTTCTCTTTATACACCACCTCATTAGGCGAGATCATTCGCTCCCATGGCTTCTCATACCATTGCTACGCTGACGACACTCAGCTCCTCCTCTCGTTCCCTCCAGACGATACATCCGTCTCAGTGTGGATATCTGCTTGCCTCTCAGATATCTCGGCGTGGATGAGGGATCGCCACCTTCAGCTTAATCTGTCCAAAACTGACCTCATTGTCTGTCCTGCCAGTAACTCCTTACCTCCTCAGATAAGCGTGCAGCTTGACTCCATCACGCTGTTCCCCAAAACCTCCGCCAGAAACCTTGGTGTCATACTGGACAACCAGCTGTCCTTCAAAGAGCAGGTTAACTCCGTAGCTCGCTCATGTCGATTCGCGCTTTACAACATCAGGAAAATCAGAGCCTTCCTCACAGACCACACCACACAGCTTCTGGTCCAGGCCCTGGTCTTGTCCCGGATCGACTACTGCAACTCATTGCTGGCCGGTCTTCCGGCGTCCTCGGTTAAAC
>SSNP01000002.1:10688039-10734983 GCA_006937955.1 Pachypanchax playfairii | reverse complement strand
AAAAAACAAAAAAAAAATTGTTACACTTGATGTATCAGCGTCGGAATTAAACTGGACTCCAAACAGTCCGCCTCCTTATATTTTTTTCCTTCTCTTTGAATTCTTGCTTGTATGTTCTCTCAATGTAAGTCGCTTTGGATAAAAGCGTCTGCTAAATGACAGTAGTAGTAGTAGTAGTAAAAACTACAGACCATCAGGAGCTGCATGTTCCTCTGACCAGCTGATCCTATTATTAAACTGTATAATGTTGATGTGGCTGTAGCAGGACGACGTCCAGGACGTGGACTGGATCAGATGGAGAGAGAGGAGGGTAAAACAAGAACCAAGGAAACCATCTACAGTAGAACATTTCAAGCTGAACTTCAAGTCTCAGGTGCGTCATTTTCTGACCACATCTTCATTTAGATTAATTCCATTTCTGATTAGTTTTAGTTCTTCTCTCAGCAGTGGAGGATCTTATTCCATGGTTCTCTGTCATGTTGGAGGAGGTGTTGAAGCAGGACTCAGGGTGCAGGGAAACTCAGGAATAAATTCAAATTAAACAATCTTATTAATACAAAACAAAAATCTGGTGTGGCAGTAAAAACAGGGATTTACAGAGAGAGACACAAGAAACAGCAGCTAAGGACGACAACACTGAACTCAAAAAGTGAAGGTCCTTATATAAACAGAACGGTAAATACAAATGAAGAACAGCTGGGGGAAGAGGAGCAGTAACCAGATCAAAGAGAAGTGACACAGCTTGGGAGGAAAAAACTTATTCAGGAAGAAAAACTTCAGTCCACACACGAGGAGACGAGGACACTACCCTAAATGACACAAACCCAAACCTCTTCCAAAGTAAAGATCACAGGAGATGCCTGGAACATGTACAGGGAAATAAACTGGGGAAAAACAGGAAACCAAGAGTTTTACAAAATAAAATCACCAGAACCCTGTAAATCATGACAAAACAAAAACACACTCCAAACTAACAACCATGACACCATGATGGTCCAAATGCAAGTTGACAATCAATAATGTCTTAGAGAGTTTTTATGAGACATTTAAATATTTACTTACTTTTTCATAAAGAGCCACGGTGCAGTTTTCAAAGAAATAATGTTTCTTTGCTTCTTCTTCTCTCATGTTGCTGTATGTTGATTTGGCTTTAAAACCAAACATCATAAATTCTTGATTTTCATTGAACAGGATGCAGTTTGGAGTCATTGGAGTTTCCTGTTGTATTTCTTTTCCATTCCATTTCTTCAACGTTGTATCACTTTCTTTCCCTCTGGGTGTGATATTGAAGGCGTATCCGCTGTATGATGCTCCAAAGTTTATAGCTATAATTAATGAATCAGCTCCAGCTGGATGAGATGGAAACAAATCAGAATATCAAACAGCAGCTGTCTCACTGTTTATAATCTAATAAAACTGTTTTTACAATCACAAATTAGGTAAATATAACTTATAATATATGTATACATATAGACAACAGGAAAAACGTTGCTATACAAACTATAAACCATGTTAATGAAATAGATCATTAAATCATTACAGTGATGTTTAATTTAACATTTGATTTAATATAATGTAAAATGGCACTGCTAAATATTAATGGATTAAATGTAAAACTATAGTATGATGTAAAGTCATCTAATATACAAAATATTTATATTAATTAAACTATTTATTCAACATTTCAAACTGTTGCTCTGTTAAATGTCTCCTGATGTTTATCTTCTTGTTAATGATTTATAAGTCAGATTTACTCTCACTAGTTTTACTGAAACTATCATAACAACATGTGACCTGTATGTTCAGTACTGACCTCTGACAGAGAGCGCCACACGTTTCTTGATCAGGATTTTGTCCTGCTTGTCGTGGACTGTACAGGTGTACAAGTCTGTGTCTCCATCTGTGGGCTTCTTCAGGATCAGACTGAGGTCTCCAGTTTTTAGATTTATCTTCATCTTAGTTCGGTTTTTGTAACGTCTGTGTTGTTCTTCAAGCTTGTTGAAGTTCTTCTGGTACATATGGACCATCATGTCGTTATTGTTTCTCCACTTCACTGTAACATCTTCTGATAGACGAGTTGTGGTTTTACATGGAAGCACGACAAACTCGACTCCTGAATCCACCTCCACAGTATAAGCTGAGAGGAAAACAAACCACAGAATCAGCTGTAGAGTCAGAAGAACTGATGGTTCTGAAGTTCACAGTAATTCATGTGTACGGCATCTAGTGTCAGAAGTAGTGAACGCACATTCTGCATGTGTTAGGGTTAGGCTCTATTGTGAACATTGAGCTTAGAAAAGTGATACACACAAGGAAGTTTGAACATGTGAGTGAAAACATAGATCAGCAAACAGTATCTGTGATCACACAAGCATCTACCATGCACACATAGACCAACAAGCATCTAGATACTTGTTACATAAAGTTCATCATATACAACTTCTAAACTTGACAGGTTTTAACCAAAATTTTGTGAGAATGCAGACCGAAGATGCTGAAAACACACAGTGATAAAAACTTCAATTCAAAAATACAACAGACAGAACAGAAAAAGTTAGGAATATTGACTTCAGTAGATAAATAAATTTCTCTCTTTTTTTAGTTGTTACTATTCTTTATTTAACATGGTAAACATCTCAATGAGACAATAATCTCTTATTTAACAGAGAACTGGCCAAGAAAGCTCCAAAACAAATAACAAATATACAAGGCAACAGAAACACAACAGATATTTCAGAATGTGCATCATCCCATGTACCAAAACTCAGCACCAATAACATAAAACAATCACACTGACCAAGATAATTATTCTTTTGTTCTTTATCGATGGACATTCCTCAGGTCACCAATCCTGACTGTGTAAAGACCTTTTGAACAGTGGTGGACTACAAGGACCATGATCCTGCATGTTCCCAAGCTTCTACACACAAGTCCTCCATACCAGTGCCAGATGCTGCTTGTGAGGAGTTCGCTGACCACTTCAGATATAAGATCAATGCAATTAGATCCAACTTTTTACCTAAACAAAATGTCGATTTTTGTTCTGGTTGATGCAGAGATGCTTAGCTGAGTTTTCTCTCAGCTAAAGCCAACAACCTGCCTTTTAGATCCAGTTCCCACGTCACTTTTAAAAACATTTTATGGATTCTTTGAGTGTGAGCTTTTGCACGTGGTGAATTACTCTCTTCAGATGGGTGTTTTTCCTATTGCCTTTAAAACGGCGCTGGTGAGGCCCCTTCTGAAGAAGAGTAATTTAGATCCAAGCATTCTTGATAACTACCGCCCCGTATCCAACTTACCATTTTTAAGTAAAATTATAGAAAAAGCTGATTTTATGCAGTTATGCAATTTTTTTAAATGAATATAATATTTTAGAAAAACATCGGTCTGGTTTTAGGACGAACCACAGCGTGGAGACGGCCCTTTTAAACATTGTTAATGATCTCAGGTGTAACCTAGATAACCAAAAGCTCTCTGTCCTGGTGGTGCTGGATCTTAGTGCCGCCTTCGACACAGTAGATCACCAGATTTTATTACACAGACTGAGTACTCTGGTGGGTCTCTCAGGTACTGTTCTTAAATGGTTTTACTCCTATCTCACAGATCAACAGTTTTTAGTAAGTATGGATACATGCTCATCTGGAATCCATGAAATCAGGTGTGGGGTTCCCCAGGGTTCGATTTTAGGTCCTATTCTTTTTAACCTGTACATGCTGCCACTTGGGGATGTCATCAGGAGACATGGTCTCAGTTTTCATAGTTATGCTGATGACACACAGCTTTAAATTGCAGTGTCACCTGATGACCTGGAGCCCGTAAATGTTCTTTTAAACTGAATTTTAGATATAAAAACTTGGATGGCAGAGAACTTTTTACAGCTCAACCAGGGCAAAACTGAAGTTTTAATTATCGGTCCTGAAAACAAGAGAGAGATCATTTTAACAAAACTGCAGCGTTTTAAACCTTCTCCATGTGTGAAAAACCTAGGCATCCTTTTAGACTCTGAGTTGAATTTTATTCCACACATTAAAAATACAACAAAAACAGGATTTTATCGTCTAAAAAATATTGCCAGAGAACCTCAGGGTTGCAGAGACTGTTCATGTTTTTAAAAAGAGGCTCAACACATACAGTGGGGCAAAAAAGTATTTAGTCAGCCACCAATTGTGTAAGTTCTCCCACTTAAAAAGAACAGAGAGGCCTATAATTTTCATCATAGGTATACCTCAACTATGAGAGACAAAATGAGGAAAAAAAATCCAGAAAATCACATTGTCTGATTTTTAAAGAATTTATTTGCAAATTATGGTGGAAAATAAGTATTTGGTCAATAACAAAAGTTAATCTCAATACTTTGTTATATAGCCTTTGTTGGCAATGACAGAGGTCAAACGTTTTCTGTAAGTCTTCACAAGGTTTTCACACACTGTTGCTGGTATTTTGGCCCTTTCCTCCATGCAGATCTCTTCTAGAGCAGTGATGTTTTGGGGCTGACGCTGGGCAACACAGACTTTCAACTCCCTCCAGAGATTTTCTATGGGGTTGAGATCTGGAGACTGGCTAGGCCACTCCAGGACCTTGAAATGCTTCTTACGAAGCCACTCCTTCGTTGCCCGGGCGGTGTGTTTGGGATCATTGTCATGCTGAAAGACCCAGCCACATCTCATTTTCAATGCCCTTGCTGATGGAAGGAGGTTTTCACTCAAAATCTTACGATACATGGCCCCATTCATTCTTTCCTTTACTCGGATCAGTCGTCCTGGTCCCCTTGCAGAAAAACAGCCCCAAAGCATGATGTTTCCACCCCCATGCTTTACAGTAGGTATGGTGTTCTTTGGATCCAACTCAGCATTCTTTTCCCTCCAAACACGACAAGTTGAGTTTCTATCAAAAAGTTCTATTTTGGTTTCATCTGACCATATGATGTTCTCCCAATCCTCTTCTGGATCATCCAAATGCTCTCTAGCAAACCGCAGACGGGCCTGGACGTGTCCTGGCTTCAGCAGGGGGACACGTCTGGCACTGCAGGATTTGAGTCCCTGGCGGCGTAGTGTGTTACTGATGGTAGCCTTTGTTACTTTGGTCCCAGCTCTCTGCAGGTCATTCACTAGGTCCCTCCGTGTGGTTCTGGGATTTTTGCTCACCGTTCTTGTGATCATTTTGACCCCACGGGGTGAGATCTTGCGTGGAGCCCCAGATCGAGGGAGATTATCAGTGGTCTTGTATGTCTTCCATTTTCTAATAATTGCTCCCACAGTTGATTTCTTCACACCAAGCTGCTTACCTATTGCAGATTCAGTCTTCCCAGCCTGGTGAAGGTCTACAATTTTGTTTCTGGTGTCCTTTGACAGCTCTTTGGTCTTGGCCATAGTGGAGTTTGGAGCGTGACTGTTTGAGGTTGTGGACAGGTGTCTTTTATACTGATAACGAGTTCACACAGGTGCCATTAATACAGGTAACGAGTGGAGGACCGAGGAGCCTCTTAGAGAAGTTACAGGTCTGTGAAAGCCAGAAGTCTTACTTGTTTGTAGGTGACCAAATACTTATTTTCCACCATAATTTGCAAATAAATTCTTTAAAAATCAGACAATGTGATTTTCTGGATTTTTTTTCCTCATTTTGTCTCTCATAGTTGAGGTATACCTATGATGAAAATTATAGGCCTCTCTGTTCTTTTTAAGTGGGAGAACTTACACAATTGGTGGCTGACTAAATACTTTTTTGCCCCACTGTATCTTTTTAACTTAGCTTTTAAGTGATTTAATTATCTTAATTTTTAACTTTAATTATTTAGATTTACTCAATTATTTATTTATTTATTTTACTCATTTATCTGTTTATTTGCTCATCTACTCATTTATTCATTTATCTATTTTTATTTTATTTATTAATTAATGTATTTTTATCTTTCTCTTCATGATCCATTTGGTTTTATCAATATAAATTAGTTTTATGATCTCTTGTTTTTTACTTGTTCTTATCCTTTTTAACGATTTTATCATTCATTTTTAATCCAGTGTGTCCTCATGGGGGTCGTCTATACACTGGGGGTCTGTCTGCTCAGTCCACACAGTTCCTCCCGCGGGAATGTCGGTGTTGGGGGGGCCGGGGTCCCTCTGTGCAGTCCTGTGGCTGTGCTTTGGGCCCCTGCCGGCACTGGCCCGGTTCCTGTGGTTTCAACCGGGAGCTGGGTCGACCAGCTCGTGGTTGTGGACGAAGCCCATACATACATGGTTTCCTCACAGTGTTGTCAAGCCGGTTGTTCAGTTAATAAATAAACAACTGAATTAATACTTAAGTTTTTAATTTAGAGATCTAGATAACATTTGGTGGGGGATGGGGGTGGAGGGGTAGCAGGGAATTGGGTCTGAATTGTTGTTTTTATGCCGGTCTGTTTTTAATTGTTTTTATTATGTGAAGCACTTTGTGTTGCAAATAGCAGGAAAAGTGCTACAAATAAAGTTTGATTTGATTTGAAGAACGTGCTGTATCCAAAGATCAGCAGCAAGTCAAAGAAGAAGATGATGTAACTAAACAGCATTTATAGATGGTCTGTTTTTCTTTATAACAGACCCTAAAGGTGGTAAAGACGATTTTGCTCCGAATGAGAAGCTCAATGGCTGTTTGACGTTTTTCGAGTAGTGTGCTTGCGTTGGATGTGATGCGCTCAACAAGATTTCTAGTGCGTATGTGGGTCAGATTTTATCGATGTTCCCTCACGGGTTGAGCACAAGTGTTAGGAGGGAGGGGTAAAGGGGGTCTGCTCCATCACCTTAGGAATAGATCAGAAGCTGCTATTAGATCCATAAATGTGTGAAAAGATATTTACAGTACAAATAACGTAACATGCGCACCCAAAAGCTGGAATCCCCATATTCACCATCTCTCAACCTCGTGAATATAACACTGTTCCTCGGGATGAAAGAATCGTGATCCTGGATAATTTCCACAACGTTTGAATCACAAGTGTTTGAAAAATGAATGTATCTGCTCGCGTAACACTGCATTCAAATCCTGTGACACACTAGAGAATCTATCCTGTGAGACACAGCCCTGTCACAGTGTGCTGGAATGATTCATGCATCTGTCTGTGTCTTCTCTTCACAACAATTATTTTTGCGCTGAGTTAAGACATGCTTTTCAAAGACGGTAAAAATAAGAAGTAGCAGCTGCAAACAGTTTCAGGTTTGATAAATCACACTGCATCTGCAACGCCCGCTTATTTACATGTTCTCCCCCCAATATTTTGTGTCTTCTGACAGAAACGTCCAAGTTGCATATTCATTAAGGGGAAAAGCGCTAAAATGACTTTGTGCGTATAGCGGCAGGTTTAACATCTGCTGTTTGTTTTTGCGACCGCTAAGCAGTTTGCGCCTGTTTTAACAACTGCAAACCTGATAACCTGATAAATCAGGCCCTGTATCTAATAAATAAATAAGTTGTTCCATCATCCTCCTTACATCAGCCTGAAAGATAAAATCAGTACTGAATCTAATCCAACATTTTCAAATAAAATATATAAAATAAATTTCCCCCAATTTTTCTGAATTCCATGTTTTTATGTTTGCCTCATTTCTTAAACTCTAAATATGCTGCTGGAGTGATATTCATCCAGAATTTAAGAAAAATATAATAAATGTTTTTCCATAACATAAATTCTGCATCATGAAAAGATGTAAAATAAATTCCAGTTTGCGATTTCTAATTGTCTGAATGTTGCTAAAACACAATGGCCCCTGAAATCAGTTTCAAAAACACAAGTATGATAATATTTATTTGAAACATTTGTCAAAAATAAGTAAACGGGTCATAATATGTCATAATATGGCGCAAGATTAGATTTAACAGAATGATTAAAAACGTATTGTTTTCTCGTTCGGTGATATTTAAGCCACACTGTTTGCTGAAGGGTCTCTGTAATAACTTACTGTAGTTATAAATTCATCCTTGAAAAGTTTAATTCTAACAGGAAATGAAAATTATAGCTAATAGATGACTAAAAACTGAATAACAGAGTTTGTTTACTTCCATAAACACCAACACTGCTACTCTGAGACGGTCACAATGTAACTCTCAGTTAGTGTCTTTGTTTGCAACTGATTCAGACAAAACAAACATCCACATTACATTACTGATATTCTTGTATATATGAGACTCACCTGAAATGAAATAGTGTCGAAAGTGAAATAAAATGCCTCCAGAAACTCCAAGAAGAACCAGGAGAACCAGGAAAACTTTGGACCATATTGGAATATTTTCTGTTGAGAAACATAAATACTGTAAGGTCTCTGACAGATATTTACAGCATTTACCCATACGCCTATTTTTGTTTTTTTAGAAAAGTGTAATACTGCATTATGAAATTTCACTGCTACTGAACTCTGCTCAGCTTTCTTCACACAACTATTTGCAAAACCAAAAGTTTTATCTGCGTTCAACTGTAAAAAATTCAATCGAAAATTCTAATCGATTCCTTTGATGTTTCACATGTGGTCACTGTTCCTATTATCTTATCTGTAAACTTACCACGTGATGATGAATGGTGTTTCCATGGTAATACAATCAATGATAAATAAAAGATGCTTCAATATGTAACAGACCAATGTCTAGTGACAAGATGAAAGGTGGACTGATATAGTATGTAGGTCAAAATATGTCGACATTTCCTGTGATGACCTGAGAGGTTTTAGGATTTCAATGAGTGGCATGTCTTGCTTTTTTTGGGCACGGTGCTGGATTTTACTGAATGACTAGTGCTGACTTGGAGAGGCTGCAAGTTTGACTCGACGTGGAGAAGTGAAAGACTGATTGGCTTGTTTAATGTGATTTGGTCTCATTCAGCTGTTTGGATTTGCCATTTGAGTGACCAGAGGAACTCATGCTGTTTGAAATTCTTTCAGTCTGCCTGAATCTGTCTTATTTTCTTTTGGCTGGAGGCCACACAGTCAAAATGTGCAATCAAGTTACTCTGCACCCCTCCTCTCCCTCATCCTCAAAACGCCTGATGCTGAGCTTATCAACTCAAGGACAGTCAATGTTTTATACTGCGCCACAAGATCTAGCGGATTTTGAGATTGTTTTGCTCCAATCAGACAGAGTTTACAATCTTCTCACACACACATCCACACTGACTGTACATATTGCACTCATGCCCATCTGACGTCCTCCTGGTGTCACGTCTGTTTCCCCTGCTGAGGTGTTTTTTATAATCTCACCCAGCTCATCCTGAGGCAGTAAGAATGCTTTTTGCAGATTTAACATAATCCTTAATGGTTATATTGAATTTGATAAACATATTAGAGTTGTGATGTTTGCTAAAGAACCAGATAATGATTGGTTCTTTAATACAAACAATGGAAGATGAGTCACCATTGTGAGCCTCGTGTTTTACATGGATGTACATACGAGCTCCTGCTTTTCCTTCTACTGAGCAAGATGAAGTACAGGTACAAGAGAAGTGTAGCGGCCTAAACATGCAGTGTTTATTTAATTTACAAATACAGTATCAGCTGAGTGGTTGATCTAATGTGTGGTTATGGTAATGGGTACGTTTAGATGATGTTTGACAAGCAGGAGTGAGAAAAAATGTAAAGCAAGACACATAAAATAAGACAAAACAAAAAGGAGACTATATGTGTGTGTGCTGTTACCTAAAACTATACGTACCATTCATATAAATCATAAAATATTCTGCATTTGAATGGCAATTTTTTAAGTAAACAAGTAACAAAGCACTTCACACAATAAATTGTGATTCAGCTGTGGTTCAGTGTTCATCATCTTCCTGCATTCATACTCTTGTTGTGCCGCATGGCTGATGTTATTCTCACATTCTTGGGGTCTTTGTTTGGTTTTTGTTGCAGGTTAGTTTATTTAGTCTTTTTCATTTAATTCATTTTTCTTGTTGTTTTACTCATTTGATTATATTATGTATATAGTCCTGGTTTCTGGCTCCACCTTGTGGTGGGGTTTGTTTCTTGTTTGTCTTTGTATCTTAGTTCAGATGTTTCAAGGATGTTTTTTTTTTGCCACAATTTTATCTGCTCAATTATTATATTATTCAGGTCATGTCTTTGTTTGCTTATTGTTTATAGGGTGGCCGTGGTCTAATGAAAAAGGAGGTTGTCCTCTGATCGAGAGGTTGGTGGTTCAATTCCCGGTCCTGGCAAGCCATGTTTCAAAGTGTCCCTATAGGCAAGATACTGAACCCCAAACCGTCCCCCAGGTGCCGTAACAAAAGTGGCCCTCTGCTCCCCACTTATGGATGGATTAAATGCAGTAAACAAATTTCCGCTTTCCCCAAGAGAAATCAATCAATCCCAAAAATAATTTCTGCCAGTCTCTCACAAGGTTTCCAATTCTATTAACAAGTCACAAAATGTTTGTTCAGTATGATGTGAGAGCACTGTATGTTTTATTTAAATTTATTTGTTATCATGAGACCTTCTGTATACTGCTGCATTCAAACTGTCTTAGTTAAAATGTAAATAGTAGGCAAATTATTTAAAATAACATCTTGAGCATTTACAGTGATATTGATTGTGCAAGTTATATGTCAGCCTTTTATCTACTGCACTGACCTTTGACACACTGAAGAATTACTTTCTGTTGTAGGACGTCCTTCTTTCTGTAGATGGTGCAGATGTAGACTCCACTGTCTCTGTCTGTGGGGTCTCTAAGAATCAGACTGATGTCTCCACTTTTCACTAGATATTCCTTCATACTTGTACGTTCACAGTAAAACTTGTCTTGTTCGTTGATTTTGTTGCTGCTGTTCTGATAAACATAGACAGTCTTGAAGTCTGGTTCAGTACGAGTCCACTCTACTTTGACATCATCAGGGAGATCAGCTGTTGTTTTACATGGCAGCATCACAGAGTCTGCCCCTCCTTCCACCTCCACCTGCACATAGTGAGCTGAAAAGACACAAAGCCAAAACATTAATTATACCAGCATTAATATTTATGATCATGGTCATCAGGTTTTTGACATAAGTTTGAGTGTCCAAAGCCTGTTGGCTCAAAATCAAGGCAGGTAAAGCTAGAGGACCAAAATCCAGACAAGACTTATTGGCAATTAAATAATATTTTTATTTTGCACAAAATATAATTAAGGTATGAGGAGACTATGAAAACACAAGGATTTGATAAATATACAGAGCTGAGGGTTACGCATACACACATAGTGATGATGAACATAAGGAACAGGTGTAACATTTATAAAGTTATAAAGGGGTCCAAGTCAGTCAATGAGAAAGTTGGTGTGTCAGAGCAATGGAACACTGTTAGAAATGCTTTGAATAAACCAATCTCCTTAATTACGTAATTTCATAACATTTGGTGGAGGGGGGTGCACTGCAGTAGGATTTAAATATTCAGAAACATTTATCAACTGGATGAGGTGTGACCTCAAAGAATGACCTGTCACAGTGATCTGTGTTTACCGTTATCAACAGCTGGTATCTGAACAACAATATGATCATTGCGTCATTTTCCACACCCATTTTCCTGTTCAGGGCCGTGGGGGGGGGACATGGTGTTAGTCTCAAATGGTCATTGTTTTGTGTTTTATGTTAGTATTTGTTAACTGTTATGAAGGAAATATTTACATTCTGAAAATATGAAGAATTTGTTGAAATGCAAATTTAATTGTATCCACTGACAGCAAGTACAAGAGTTTTGGAAAATGTTGCTGACCTTTGACCCTCAGCTGTACTTTTTCCAGGATGAGTTCTTCTCTTCCATCGTTGATGGTGCAGGTGTAGTCACCACAGTCAGAGGATTGAGGTTTTCTCAGTGTAAGACTGAAGTCACCCGTTTCAAGTGCATCAGGTTTCATTGATGTTCTCCCTCTGAAATGTTGGTTTTGTCCTTGAACATCTTCTTCTCGCTGTAGGTGAACAGCTTTAGAATCAAGATCATAGCGGCTCCACATCACTTTGGGAGTGTACTCTGGTATTGGACCAGGGTATTGGCAGGGCAGCACAACAGATTCAGCATCTTTATAAACTTCTACTGTCACCTCTAAAGAAGGCTGAAAAGCTGGAAGATAAAACAAACCAAAACATGAGACACATGTTGTTTAAATCAGACACATGTCGTCAACTTCATGTTTAATTTCCTTGTGTGCAGCTTAATTTATTAAACTTTTAATGCAGAAATCACTTGGCAAAGTTGCACTCTAGAAGAAAAAGTCAAATTCATTGGGTTTGGACAGACAGAGGGACACTTTGAACAATAAGTGTCACAGCTGTAAACAGAACAGTGTAAATAAGTGAGACATGTTAAAGAAGTCTGTGCAAAGTCTAAACAAGGAAAACAGCCAAACTAAGTGTTAGGTGCACAACATTAACCCTTTATGCATGAATTATATCTTCAGTCAGGATTTCATTCTGAAATGTTTTATACATCTTTGGGTATGAACATTATTTTTAGAATTTGTTCTTTTCAAACACATTTAATGTTACTCCATAACATGCAATTATTCTGTATAATTTACTTGTAATTTCAGTCCGATACAGTATTAATTACTAAAACTGAAATACTACCATTTAAAGAATAAGACATGATCCAACACTTAAACACACACATTGATCACTTCCATGTACTTTCCATCTTTTCACAAATCTACAGCTTTGCTGTCAAACAATAGAAAGATGGAGAATCAGGCTGTTATTTCTCCATCATGGTTCTTTCTGTTAAAACATTTTGAATAATGGATCATTTTTCAAACAGTCTTTCATGGATTTTTCTGACACAAAACGACATGTTAGATATTGCTGTAACTTCTACATAGTGATAGTTCCACATAACTATATTTATACTTTAACTTCACACAAAGTAAAACAAAATCAGACAGAGCTGTGACTAGATATGTTCACATGACTCAAATTATTCTAGTTATGTTAATAAAATACTTAATTGAAGCTCAAAGAAAAGAATCTTACCGTACATCAGGATCACAAACACAGCAAACATCTTTATTTTCCTCCAAATCAAAACAGCATGTCTTTGGCAAATGAGTTTTTAAATAACAATAACATTTTTAAGATATAAAAACAACTCCAGTTTTACTCTGCTTATAATCTTCTGTCCCTCTGCGAAACATTTTTTTCATGAACTGTTCATGAAACAGCTGTTGGAATGTGAAGAAACCAGCTGAGCAGCTTTTACTCAGAGTTTTCTTTATTACTAGCCCTGAAACTGCAAACAAGTCTGCATTACACCAGTCTCAAAGTCCTCCACATCTGGACCATGTAATCTGGTCCCCAAGATCATTATAACTGGCCTGTGGGTGTCCAGCGCACAAACCACTAACATTACAAATCCCAGGGACTGTTGCAGGTTTGGGGGCCTAAGGCTTAGTGTCAGGGGTCCGTTCCAGAAAGCAGGTTATGTGACATAACCAGATAAGTTTGAGGGTAAGTTTGTAGATAATCTGAATTTTTGGTTCCAAAAACGGAGGTATCTTTCAAGGTATGTTAGTAACCATAGCAACTAAGTCTCTGAACATAACCTCCAGGTAAGTTTGTTCCAGAGAGGGTTTTGAGCATGACGTGCCCTTTTAACATGCCACTTTAAACAGAATAATCTAATTAATTACACTTTCCAATGTCACAACACCGCTATCATTAGTGAAAGTAAAATGCAGTGTGTTATTATAAATTAGTGACAGGGTAGAGCAACAGTGATGCGTCGCCGCATGTATCTAGCTCATACAGCGAAACCCCGTATCAGTGCGCGTATAGTCACGTGACCGATACAGCTGCTGTTTCGTCTTTCAGTCACTTGTCAAACTGTGTTTCAAAGCAGGAGCATCTCCATCTGTCAATGGGATGCTTCTCTGCCCAAAAGTTATCTTTTGAACCAAAAGTGACATCATGGATCCAGAAAGAAAATGCAAGGTTTCTACCACGTGGGATCATTTTGATCTTATAAAAACAAATACTTTTTGCCCATATGTCCTTGTTTCATCTAGTTCCTCTTGGTTTCTGATTAATCTGACAGAATTTTAGTCCATTTAAGAGTTTAAATTATTAATTCACATTATTCCTTATGATATATTTTAAACACAGTAGTCCCTCATTTATCGCAGGAGTTACGTTCCAAAAATAACCTGCAATAGGGGAAATCAGCAAAATAGTCAGCTTTATTTTTTACAATATTACAGATAAGTAAAACTCCTCATTACACACTTTTTACACCTTTTCAGACAGGCACTGACATTTTCACTTTTCTCTTTTATTTAAACAATCTCACAATAACCATAAGTCCAACTTTTTGTGCGATGGTTTTCTTCCTCTGCCTCTTGGGTGCTGCCGCAGGTGAATTTGATGGTGCAGAACAATATTGTGGATTTTTTGGGGTTAGACTGCTTGTGATTGAAGATTTATGTAAATTTGGCAAGCTGAACGCATTCGGTACTACTGTACAGCAGACAAATCACGGAAGAGATTGCAACTATATACAATCAGGATACAGAACACAATGCGCTGAAAAAAAAAAATGCAATATTAAAATAAAAAAATCAACTAAACAGCAAGGCAGTGAAAGGTGAACGGCATAGTGAGGGATAAATAATGTAGTGTACAATATGAAACACAATTACATAAACTGTTTTATTTTATATTTAGTTCACTGAATCTGCAGGTTTGGTTGCCTTCAGTGATATTTAGGATCCAGCAGGTGTCACTAGACCAACACAGCAACACAGTATCGACACAGTGTCAATACAATTTGGGCAATGTGCCACAATGCTTCATGAGGCCTCATCTACCCATCACTACCTTCTACTCACTTGCTCCCAGGGCCGGTTCTGGGCATAGGCAGACTAGGCAATCACCCATGGCGCCCTCTGCTGGAGGGGGCACCAAATTCTCTCTTTTTTTTAACAAACTGTTAGACACACCACTCATCTCATGTAAAGAGCAAAATAAGTAATAATTAAATATCTATCAATCATCTATACTGTTCATTTTAATATAAATAAATATTTTTTGCAATGTAATCCAGTTATTGAGTTACGTTGTTTCTGTTCTGGGCAGTAGGGGGCGCCAAAATCCTTTTTCGCCTAGGGCACCATGCAGCTCAGGGCCGGTCCTGCTTGCTCCTCTGATTAACTCCTCCACCTCTGTGGAATGAAATTCTGCTCCCGATGGAAACCATAGAATCTGCAGACCAGCCAGATCATTTATTCTATGTAAGATTAATTTTATTGTGAATTTGGTGCAAAATAAATAATCTGACTTGAACATATTAAAAGCATTTTTATTCTAACTACAATAAGAAAAAGTTATAAAATGCATGTCCTTTTATCAGATTTCTGATGCTGAGGATCACAAAATATTAATTATTTAAACTTTCTCATCAATGTGGAGGATTTTAAATCTGAACTAAAAATTTTTCTTAATCGACTTTCATATATTTTTTAATTAATTGTTAAAGCAGTGTCACTGAACAAACATTGTTTTTTGTTGAAGTTGTAAATTAAAATGCATTAAAATATATTTAAAATGGGTTTTTGAAATGTTGGATAAATGACCCTGCAGTGACACATGATTATTGTTTAAGGAGGAGGTCAGAGTTATGAGATAAAGATAATAAATTCTTGAACTAACTGAAATATCTTTGGTGTGATGATGCGATGACTCTTTGTTATTGTTTTGTAAGTGACTTTGTTCTTTCTGCCAAGTTTCTGTTCAGTTTCTTCTCAGGAAATTTAAAGGAGAATACAATAAGAGACAGAAACAGGATCAACAGATCCAACGTGCTCATTCAGAAACGGTTCCACCTCAGAAAACAATGTGGGTGGATAAGTTTCACAGGAAGCATCACTGAACAACTTACTGAATGTTAATCAGTCCCAAAGTCGAGGACACTTCAGGCACTTTTCACTGTTCTAAGAAACATTTTCAGATTTAAACCTGATCATGACATAAATTAGAACATTTGCATGTGTCCCTCTCTTTACATAGATGTCTGTAACATGATGATAGGAATGGACTCTAACATGTAATGATAGAGTGTTTTACAACATGTAACATATTAAAACACATTAAAACACTGGGATAAAGCTCACAAATTATTCATATTGACTTTTAGATAAAGGGGTCACATGACCACTCATGTACAACTGCAATGACATATAAAATAAAAGAACCCTAACTGTGAAAAACAGATTTAAATAAATCTACAATTCACAGAGAAACTAAAACAACCTGGTTTAGATAATGAAACCTGGAAGAATCAGGAAGTTAAACTTGTAAATAGATAAAGTTTATTTGAGTTGTGCATTTTATTTTTGTTTCAACAACAAACGTACTGCCTCTGGTCTTGATCAGCTGCAGCTTGCCTGGACAACTGAGCCTCTACATAAATGCAACAAAATTAATTTTCCATATTGGGAAACACTAAAACATAAGTTAATGACTGTTTTGTCTTCTGTAATATTCCTGAGTGACCTGATCAGACTGAAGAACGTTTTGTGGGTTGTACCTGCACCACTGCAGTTTTCCTCTTAAACTTAAACAGTACGTGGTATTAATGAGACAACAACACAGTTAAACTACAACAGCTGCATGGTGGTAGTTTTCTTACCCAAGAACACTTTCACATGTGGACTTTGAAGCCGGGTTAAAACCACTAACTGTCAGACTGGAAGGTGACCGCTCTTCCCACTGAGCCACCCAATCTACCATAATGTTATCAGATGTATTGTTGTACTTGTATAGCGAACTTCACACTACAGTTTGTAATTCACACACACACGTTGGGAGGAGATAAAACGACACACACATGTTGCTGCACAAATGGGACACACACTGATAGACATGAGGCTGCCAGGCACCACCGGATCCTCTGACCACCAGACAGGCCCAAGGACACAATGGATGGCATGGGGATTTAAACTGGTGACCCTGTGGTTACCAGACAACCTGCTCTACCTTCTGACTTACTGCAGCTGAAGTTTCATTATAATCTGCTTCAAAAGATGTTTCACTGACACAGATCTCTTTTAGACAGGAAGTATTAATAACAATAACACATGAAAAAAAACTGACTGTGATGTTCCAGTCAAGATAAAATACGAAATGCATATTCATTTATCACATTTCTGATTCTGAAAAATCACGAGCTTTTAATTAAATAGAGTTCTGCTCAGAATAAAGGATTTTAAGTTAAAGCACATTGTTAATTATCTATTTCATAGATAAAATGTTGAAACAGTGACAATGAACAATCATTGTTTCTTTAGAAATGTGTTGAGTAAAATACATTAAAAATAAATCTGGAAAAATGTGAGTTTTTAATGTGCTGGATAAATGATCCTGCAGTGACACATGATGACAGTCTGTGGAGGAAACAGATGAAGGTCATGAGATAAAGATCACAGATTCTTGAACTAACTGAAAGATCGTTTTGTTGTGATGATGTGATGACTCAGTTATTGTTCTTTAAACCAGGTTGTTCTTTCTGCCAAGTTTCTGTTCAGTTTCTTCTCAGGAAATCTAAAGAGGAGTTAGATAATTAACAGGATCAACAGGTTCAACATGTTCCCTCAGAAATGATTCTATCTTAGAAAACACTATGTGGGAAATAATTAACTGGAAACATCACTAAAATATAAAACAATTTACCAAATGCTGATTAAGCTTAAAGCTAAGGACACACTATTAAAACCTGTTCAATAATCAAATGAGAAGTTTCTCTGGAATAGGATGATATGAGATGTTGTAACAACACAGAGACATTTTCTACATCATATTGGAAATATGGATTAAAACCTTGAGGGAAAAAGTCAAAACTTTGTGAACCAACTGGATCATCTTCATGACTTGATGGTGTGATGACTGAGTTATTGTTGTATGAGTGACTTTGTTCTTTCTGCCAAGTTTCTGTTCAGTTTCTTCTCAGGAAATTCAAAGACGAGTTTTAAAATAAAGGTGATTCAGAAATGGTTCCACCTCAGAAAACAATGTGGTGAAAAACATTTCACTGGAAGCATCACTGAATACTGACCAGCCCTAAAGCTGAGCACACACCAAAAACTGTCACAGTCATTACATGTTAAAAAGATTTTGACTGTATGATGGATAATAGATCTGCCTATTACAAATTAAAGGACTATATCTGATGAGTGATTAAAGACTGAATAACCTGTAAAACCATCGGAACATGTAAAACTTTTCTAAAGGCAGCAGGTAAAGAGTAAACAAACCTCAGCTTAAGCTGCTCAACCTGAACCTGAAGCACATGGTGGATCTCTGGAAGGCAGGAACTTTGTTTTTCATGTTTGCTCTGAACAGAAGAACAAGCTGCCAAGTTAATACAGAAGAATCCTGCTCCTTTCATCCATCTTATTGGTGTTTCTGTTTATCACCACACTGGACTGTAAATCAAGTTATTAAGGTTATTTAGTTTGCAGTATGTTCTACTAAGTCTCTCTCAGTTCACTGCCTTAGAATAATTCAGTGACCGACTAATAATAAGTTTCCTGCTCAGGTGTGGCCTGTTTATTCTTGTGAAGATATGTGTTTAAATAGTTCCACTTTCCAAATAAAAGTGCTCACTTTGTTTGTATTTCTTGGAAACTCTCAGTTTGTTATCCAAACATGTGTTGATGTAACTAAAGGAGGCATCTTTATAGTGGTGAAAAAACTGTATTACAGCATCAGTTGGCAAGTTGTGGTAGCATCATTTGTACCTTCATTTGAAATGTGCAAAACTGGTGACATATGTGTGAACCAATTAAACATTCATCACCATAAGCAACATTGTAGGTCTAACACATAATTAAAAATAATTTTTGAGAGCAAAACAAGCTCATTACCCTTAATGGGAACATTTTCATCAGTCCCACTCCTTGTACAATTGCCTGTAATGTGATGAAATCATATAACAAAATATTTTGTGGGCACATTGTCAGAGTTGTCTACCATATACAGTACAGACCAAAAGTTTGGTCCAAACCTTTGGTCTGTATTGTATCCTGGAAATATGGATTAAAATTTGTGACAAAAGATCACACTTTAGATTTAAATGACCACAGTAAAGGTTTACAAAATCTATTTATTAATTGGCCATGTGGGCTGGGGTCTGAGGGGACAGGAAGAGACAAACACAGATGGATTTGTGCCAGTCATCATGTCTATGGAAAGAGGAACAGAGTTAAAGTTAAAAACAAAAACACTTTTTTAAAGAAGAAAACAAATAGCTGATGTGACAGCAAAACAGATACTTACAAAACAACTATGAGTCATTGATTACAGGCTACAGGTCTGTTGTCCTGAACATCTCACATCATGAAGGTCTTGGAGAGACTCATGTTGGTCCATCTAAACAAGCATGTGTCAAGACCCACTGCAGTTTGTTTATCACCGTGGGGTTGGAGGGGAAGATGCCATCAGACACCTGCTTCAACAAATCCACTGTCATCTGGACAAAGCAGGCAGCACTGTGAGGATCATGTTTTTTGATTTCTCCAGTGTATTTAACACAATTCAGCCTGCGCTATTGTATCAAAAACTCCAGAAGACACAGGTAGATGCCTCCACAATCACCTGGATAAAAGACTACCTGACCAACACAGTTTGTGAGACCGAAGAGTTGTATGTCTGATCAGTAATCAGTAGCACAGGAGTACCACAGGGGACTGTACTCGCACCATTCCTTTTCACTCTGTACACTTCAGACTTTCAGTCCAGGTCAGAGTCCAGTCATCTACAGAAATACTCTGATGACTCTGCAGTTGCTGGTTGGATTGACAAGAGACTGAATACAGAGAACTGGTGGACCACTTTGTGTCCCGGTGAAGGACAATCATCTTATCTTGAATGTGAACAAGACAAAGAAGATGATTGTGGATTTTAGGAAGAGCAACATGCCAAAACCCATTTCCATCATGGGAGAAGAAGTGGAGGTGATGTAGGAGTATAAATACGTGGTGTTCACCTGGACAACAGACTGAACTGGAGACATAACAGTGATGCTGTTTTTAGGAAGGGACAGAACAGATTGGTCAAAATAAAAACTTAGTGAACGATGTGTATTAAAGTAGTAGATTTATCAGCATTCTTTACTTACTGAATTTTCTCTGAAGGAACATAGGCTACAGATTGTCAGGGCTTTGGACATTAATCAAGTACTCCATGAACTGTCTGCAGCATTTCATTCTGACCTAAAAATAAGAGAAGAACTTTCAGAAAGCCAGTCATGAATAAAACCTCAGATTCATCTTAGTAATGATGCTTTTGGGTGGTACAAGGTTAAGGACATTGACTGGAAGAAGAAATGTCTTTATTTTTTGTTTTCTTTCCTTTTATATTTTTAAGGGGGAATGATTGTAGTAGCGTGTTTGTGTTTTCATTGAAGTGTTATCTTTCACTCAATCTTCAACAGTTTTGACAGTATGCAGTAAACTTATTTCATCAGAAATAATAAATAAAACTGCTCATAGATGAAATAACACAGCTGATCTCTGCGCAACTTAAGCCGAGAAAAATTCCTTGTAATGTACATATAATACTTGACAATAAACCAACTCTGAGTCTGAGAGATGAAAGCATGATAAGTTATAAATATTACTGAGGTATGTTAAATCTAACCATCTGAGCAGCTTTTACCTAAAATTACAACATAGTTCTTCTGAAATTTGAGTGGCCACACAGAGATTACAGCTGCAAACAGGTCAAATGAAACTTTATACTGTTTGCCATGAAACAAAACAAATGAAAAGAATCACAGAGTTTTATTGTTCATGTTTTTTTTTCCATGTCTTAATGTCAGAAAGTCTTTTCTGGTGGGATCTTATAGAACAACATAGGCTCCAATCACACAGAATAAATATCTGTGATGATGCCAAAATGTTATAGAAGGTGGATGGTCTTTGTAATGTATGGTTTGATGATGTTTTTTTACACATGTTAGGAATTCAGTGGGCTCTGCACTACACGCAGAAGGTTAATGACTGTTTTGAGGATGCAGAAAACTTCTATAGTGAAAACTGTGGGGGTTTATCGCCATGATTGCAGCATGTCCATGTCGTGGGCCTGTGTACACTAGTATAATTTGGTCTTTGACTGCCATTCTGCTTCATACCAAAGCTACAACATTAACTAATAATCAGTTAATCTCACCAGAAAAGCACCCAAAGTGTGATTCAGTTGTGGTTAGCTGTATGTGGAAGGGAAGTTATGGAAACATGCTGCTCATGTGTGGTGAGGAAATAGTAGAGGGTCTCAATGATGCTGAAAATTGCAGGGAAAATTCTCTTTGGCTTTCATCATGACTGCTTTCAAACTGAAGGTGTTCCAAATTTTCAGCAACCTAATTATTCACAGGTATACATGTACATGGTCCTAGACTGACAAATGATCATTGTCTATGGAGGAAACAGATTATGGTCATGAGATAAAGGTTACACATTCTTCAACTAACTGAAAGATTATTGCAGCCTGATGGTGTCTTTATTATTGTTCTATAAGTGACGTTTTTTCTTTCTGCCAAGTTTCTGCTCTGTTTCTTCTGAGGAAATTAGAAGAGGAGTTATAAAATAAGACAGAAACAGGATCAACAGGTCTGACATGGTTCCCCATCTGAAAACACTTCAGTGGAAAATGTTTTAGTGGTAACGTCACTAAACTACAAAAACAACTTACTGAATGCTGACCACAGTCTTTACAGATTTTGAAAAAACTTGGTAGGCTGGTAGACTGTGTATAAAGCATTTAAAGCAGTACAAAATAACTTTTACAACTTTAAGCTACTGTTTTGAAAATTGACACTCACGAAAAACATGTTCAGCTTCATATTAGACACTCTTGACGTCTCTGGTCCTCCAATATTACACTTAATAACTTCAGTATTTGGGTCACAGCAGGAAATGGTGTTCTGATGATGTATGCTGCCCTGATGAAAAATGCCTCCATAGTAAAAATTTACAACATATTTCATAATGAGATGTACTTGGAAGTTTATACAGTATTCTTGTTTTTGGTGAGTGTGTCCTATTAATTATTTAAACATATTTTTATGATCCTTCTCTGATATTTTCTATATAAAAGCTCTCTGGGTCCTTATCAGTCATTGTTGGGTCCTTCTCCTCTGGGTGTGTCCAAACATTTGCCTGTCACTCTGACAATGAAAAGAAAGTAAGTTTTCCTGTCCTGGGAGAATTTATTTGATAGTTGAAATGTATTTATAAAAAAATATAGAAACAAAAATAAACGATAAATCTGTTTATTGAAGTCAAGACTATAGAATGACACATGCGTAAAAGGCATCTGTAGCATATCTCAACAATTAGCATATGCAGTTGCAATTCCAGCAATGTGCTGTCTGAGACACGGCTGAGGAAACGTTATTTCGTATTACTTTAGCAACTGCACCAGATGAGGGATCACAGACTAGATGATTTGTCAAACCAACTAAAGCCATGTGAAACCAAGCTATTGCATGGAAACCAGTTTAAAATGGAAAACAAATTTGGGCGATTATTTGAAATACTGTGTCCAGATTCATACTACTACTACTACTTCTACTGAAATTCAAACATAATTGAGTACAACTCTGGCTGTGTTGGTATTCTCTTTGCACAATAACAGATTTTTATGTGAACTGACCCCAAACTAGTATAGCCTGGTGCTGATTTGCCCAACTAGAACCATTAATGAAATTTAGCAAACACTAAAAAAATTCTAGTACATCCTCAGCTTTAAAATGTCTCCAACACATTCAGATCTCTAAAAATTTTAGAAGCATTCAAAATTTGTTGAACAAAACATGGCACCAATGTGTGCTGTTGGGCATTTATAATGCAAGTGTGAATGTTTTTATGAACTTCAGTCTCAATTTGAAATCTGAAGTAACAAGAAAAAAAATAGCTTTTTGCATAGACGTTAGGAAGTATTTGTGAGATTGTGTTTTTGTTGATAAAATAGTGAAACACTAGTTGTCATTGCAACACTGCTATATTAACATATTTCCCTAAATTGGATCCAGAGAACAATGAAATCACTCATGTGGAAACAAAAGATTTCACAAGGACCAAACATAATGTTCTGACTCAGTGGGTAGATTTTGGTGCATGGAAAGATTCATCCACGACTTAAACCAATTAGCACTGCCACGAGTAGTCAGTTAGTCATGATAATGTCGACAAACAAAATTTTTGACAAATTTAATAATCAACATTATTGTTTATTTTATGAAGCATTTTTTTATCCTGCCTCTTGCAGCACATCCTGCTGCTTTACATCTTTCTGCTCAACGCACATTTGCAGTAATGGCCATCCGGGTCAGCTGCCGCATCCCCGGAACAACAATACATCATGGAGAACTGGCAACATACACTCACCGGCCACTTTATTAGGTACACCATGCTAGTAACGGGTTGGACCCCCTTTTGCCTTCAGAACTGCCTCAATTCTTCGTGGCATAGATTCAACAAGGTGCTGGAAGCATTCCTCAGAGAGTTTGGTCCATACTGACATGATGGCATCACACAGTTGGCGCAGATTTGTCGGCTGCACATCCATGATGCGAATCTCCCGTTACACCACGTCCCAAAGATGCTCTATTGGATATAGATCTGGTGACTGTGGAGGCCATTTGAGTACAGTGAACTCATTGTCATGTTCAAGAAACCAGTCCGAGATGATTCCAGCTTTATGACATGGCGCATTATCCTGCTGAAAGTAGCCATCAGAAGTTGGGCACATTGTGGTCATAAAGGGATGGACATGGTCAGCAACAATACTCAGGTAGGCTGTGGCATTGTAACGATGTTCAATTGGTACCAAGGGGCCCAAAGAGTGCCAAGAAAATATTCCCCACACCATTACACCACCACCACCAGCCTGAACCGTTGATACAAGGCAGGATGGATCGATGCTTTCATGTTGTTGACGCCAAATTCTGACCCTACCATCCGTATGTCGCAGCAGAAATCGAGACTCATCAGACCAGGCAACGTTTTTCCAATCTTCTATTGTCCAATTTCGATGAGCTTGTGCAAATTGTAGCCTCAGTTTCCTGTTCTTAGCTGAAAGGAGTGGCACCCGGCGTGGTCTTCTGCTGCTGTAGCCCATCTGCCTCAAAGTTCGACGTACTGTGCGTTCAGAGATGCTCTTCTGCCTACCTTGGTTGTAACGAGTGGTTATTTGAGTCACTGTTGCCTTTCTATCAGCTCGAACCAGTCTGGCTATTCTCCTCTGACCTCTGGCATCAACAAGGCATTTCCGCCCACAGAACTGCCGCTCACTGGATATTTTTTCTTTTTCGGACCATTCTCTGTAAACCCTAGAGATGGTTGTGCGTGAAAATCCCAGTAGATCAGCAGTTTCTGAAATACTCAGACCAGCCATTCTGGCACCAACAACCATGCCACGTTCAAAGTCACTCAAATCACCTTTCTTCCCCATACTGATGCTCGGTTTGAACTGCAGGAGATTGTCTTGACCATGTGTACATGCCTAAATGCACTGAGTTGCCCCCATGTGATTGGCTGATTAGAAATTAAGTGTTAACAAGCAGTTGGACAGGTGTACCTGATAAAGTGGCCGGTGAGTGTAGTTCAAAAGTTTGGGAGCATTTTACAAGGATAAAAGAGAAGCACATACAGCGCAAAACCTGCAAAGCAGAATTCTCACTTCACAGGAGCACAACAGTGATCCACGAACACCTTAAAAGGAAGTACATGGTAGTGGAGGACTAAGAGGGACAGTTGCCTCTGGAAGCTAAATTCCTCTCGTTAGCTGCTAACATTAGCAGGGAGTTACTTGTATTTACAGCTGTAGCAACAACAGTAGTGATGGCAATTTCATTACCATTAGAAAATGTATGTCACATATTTGCTCTAACTTTACAAACGCTAATGATTTATTGTATACTGCTACGTTACAGTGTTAAAAAAAGGCATATGGGTAAATTAGTGCAGCTGCATCATAGTGCAATAAGCTATACTTTATGCATGGCACAATTAGTCGACTAATCACCAGTGTTTTGGGTGATTAGTCCAATTTTCACAGCAGAGTCACAAGTTAAACATTAAATATAATTTATATGAACAACATGACCTGTAATCAAATACTGCACAGAAAAAAGTCAGTGCAGAAAGAAAGTGGAAATCCTAATTTCTGAATGTCACAATCTCACCACACTAAGTTATGAGTATGTGAACATTATAAATAAAAATGGACTGGAGTTTGAAATGAGCTACAGCTGTCAGGTCAACAGGATCATTCCGTGAGCTTTGAAACAACCTGCTGTTGTCTTTAAAGTCATGTAAAATGAACATCTTTTTACAATCAAGCCTAGAAGTACTAAACACATTAACTACTGTTTCTGCATCACTTTGGGTCAGATGCTCCAAATTTTAGCAATGTAACAAAGATGGAAGAAAGTCATGTTGGTAACATGTTTTATATGAGAGCTAAAGGAACATGTCTAAGTCAAAAATAAAACCCAGGTTCTTTACATTGTTGTTGGGTGCCTGGGGACAGGGAGAAGCCAACATACTTCTTTCATAAAACAGACCACTGATCCAACCCACACTGCATGCAGAAACAGACAGATAATGATGGCACCTGTTTGCTTCCACAGATTTTCTTTGTTTGCAATTTACCAACTCCATCCATCCATCCATCCATCCACACCCTCTCCAGCTAAACTGGGGGGACCTCAAGGCGTTCCCAGGCCAGCTGAGAGACATGGTCCCACCAGTGTGTTCTAGGTCTTCCTCGATGCCCAAGCCACCTCAACTGGCTCCTCTTGATGTGAAGGAGCAGCAGCTCTACTTCAAGCTTCTCCCGGATCACTGAGCTCCTCACCCTATCTCCAAGGGAGCGCCCAGCCACCCTGCAGAGGAAACTCATTTAGACCGCTTGTATCCGCGATCTTGTCCTTTCGGTCATGACCCAAATCTCCTGACCATAGGTGTGGGTTGGAACGTAGATTGACCGGTAAATCGAGAGCTTTGTCTTTCAACTCAGCTCCTTCACCACGACAGTCCAATACAGCGACCGCATCACTGCAGATGCTGCCCCGATAAGTCTGTCAATCTTGTGCTCCACCCGCCCCTCACTTGTGAACAAGACCCCAAGATACTTGAACTCCTCCACTTGAGGCAAGGACTCTCCACCAACCTGGAGAGGGCAAGCAACCCTTTTCCAGTCAAGAACCATGGCCTTGGATTTGGAGGTGCTGATTCTCATCCCAGTCACTTCACACTCGGCTGCAAACCGCTCTAGCACACGTTGATGGTCCTGGTTCAATGATTCCAAAAGAGCAACATCATCTGCAAACAGCAGAGATGAAATCCTGTGGTCCCCAAACTGGACCCCTTCCAGCCCCTGGCTGCACCTAGGAATTCTGTCCATAAAAGTAATGAATGGAACCAGTGACAAAGGGCAGCCCTGGCGGAGATCAATATGCACTGGGAACAGGTCTGACTTACTACCGGCAATGCGAACCAAGCTCCTGCTGTGGTTGTACAGGGTACGGACAACTCTTAGCAGAGAGCCTCAAACCCCATCCTCTCAGAGTGCCCCCCACAGGATGTCCCGGGGCACATGGTCTTATGCCTTCTCCAGATCCACAAAACACATTTGGATTGGTTGGGTGAACTCCCATAAACCCTCAAGCACCTGAAAGAGGGTATAGAGCTGATCCAGTGTTCCACAACCAGGATGAAAACCCTACTGCTTCTCCTGAATCCGAGGTTCAACCATCGATCGGATTCTCCTCTCCAGTACCGATAGACCTTACCGGGGAGGCTGAGGAAACTATAATTGGAACACACCCTCCGGTCCCCCTTCTGAAACAGAGGAACCACCAGCTTAAATTTGGATCTTTCATGTAGTTCAAAAGTACATTATATTTTCTTTAAAATAAACATGTGCTCAGACAACATCAGAGTCTTAGCTTTCTTTGGCTAACAAGCTAATGAGATAGGCTCTAAGAAGCAAATCAAACAAACAGAAGAAGTCTTGCAGCAACTGGGAGGATTCAGCTACAACAAGATAAACAAAAATCAAGTAACTTTGCTTAGCAATTAAATCAGATAATTTGGCATAAATTAAAAATTTAACTGTGAAAATACTTTCTTAATTAGGCAGTGCAAAGCAGTATAATTCCACAAGTAAGGAATTACAGTAACTGTGAAGACAGTTAGCATGCTAGTTGGCTAGACTACGAGGCTAGCACCAACAGACTTAGGAGGAAAACTAACCATCAAGATATGCAAGGAAAATTATCTATAGAGCAAAACCTCTGTGGCAAACCACTCATCTTTTGAATCCAACAATGCAACACACAGGCGACATTATTAAAGCAGCCTTCGCTTTTTTCTAGAAGATTAAATGATATGTCAGCAACATCTGGTAAGGGCTTTGATGCCCCCTTCTGGAAAGTATTAACAACCCAATGTGAAACGGCCAACAATGGCTGAATAAACCCATTTAAAACAGTATCGTAACAACACACAAAATAACACTAATACTTCTACTAACAAAATCTCTTAAAATAATAATTTTATCTTTGATGAATTGGATTTTTGCTACAAATCTATCTCAATTTATTTTTGAAAAACTATACAAGGTATGATACAGGTATGTATCCATTATATGAAATTATCATAAAGGACTTTGACTTTAAGCCTTTTAGTTTAGGGATCTCAGCTTTTTGAAAAACTACAGAATGTGGAGTACTACAATTCTTTAAATAACATGTTTAATTGCAGATGTTAATGGTATAAATTGGTCATAGGATGCAACATGAAAAAATGATTCAAAAATATCTAAAAAATATATGGAATTAATGGATGGAGGTTCAAACAAGGAACCTGTAAATTCAAAATAATTTTGATAAAAAAATAACAAAACAAGAAGGAAAGGGGTAAAACTATGACTTGGTAAGGGTAAGTTAAATTAGATATGTCACTATTGTCAATGTGTATCCTTACTGGCTCAGAATGTCTAACCTAAATAAAAAGTAAGAAACCCATTACAACAGCACATACAAACTCTATTGAAGGCAAAGTCAAAAAGAACAGTGTATCCTTCTGGAATCAAACCATCGTTTTTAGTTGGGTTAAGAAGAGATATCAAGAAAGAAACGGTCTCTCCAAGACTGGGAGTGGAGCTGAAGACAGTTCATTGACTAGCGTAAGAAGCAATGTGAGGGAGAAACCAGCTACTCTCCCTCTAGAACGGAATCAGGAAAACATGTACGTGGGAAGTCT
Source organism: Pachypanchax playfairii (assembly GCA_006937955.1). NCBI lineage: Eukaryota > Metazoa > Chordata > Actinopteri > Cyprinodontiformes > Aplocheilidae > Pachypanchax > Pachypanchax playfairii. The sequence goes on along the minus strand of SSNP01000002.1, from coordinate 10,706,747 downwards.
GATTTTATATGACCGAGCCCAAAGGCCGGCTTTTCCGTGTAGCCAATGGGAACTCTGTCCATCCCAGGGACCCTCCCAAATGTTACGTATCTCTGTCTTAACTGGATGGAAGTTTTTAAGAAAATAAACCTTAAAGTTTTAATCTGTTAAAAATATATACAATGTTTCAGATCAAAAAATCAAACTATAAAATAACAATGTGTTAACACATTTTAAAGAATAAATAAGTACAGGACAACTTCTGATTGGTATGAAACAAAAATTATTACAATTATTTTAAACAGAGTGCATGAACAACCAAAAAGTGGACCAGGATTCTTACTGGGCTTAATGAAAGTAACTGTATGATGGCTTGTGGTGACTGAAAATATTAATTATTTATTGTTCTGTAACTTTCCAAAGTTATTTAGATAATGGTAAAGCTTGAAAAGCCTTTAAAAGAGTTACAATATAAATTCACCAAATATATGTCCATGAGAAGTATTGACTGGGAGTTTTGGACAAGAGACTGCTACTGCTGAGAAAGAATACACTTTTTCCTTAAAAGCAAATTTGTTAAAACTGGGAATTACATTTTCCGATTAGAAAAAATGTTATACTGCCTGAAAACAATTAAAATCACAAAAGACATTAAATATGTTAATCTTTTTGTACTCAATGACTTATGAAGGTGATTATTTGGGTTTTCCAAAAAGTTAAAGACATTAAGCAGCATTCTACGTCTACCCAACAACTCTTCAGAAGGTTATTTAGTTTTTCATCTTGTTAGCCTCAAGATGGCGTAGCAACTCCACGTATAAAAAGAGACTAGACTCCAAGAGTTTATCATCTGGTTTCTGCCAGGAAAGAATATAAGAATAAACTTTGATCCAACACTTTTTCCCCTTCAAAACCAACTTGTTTCAGTATGTTCCAATTGGTTATCTTCCAATTACTTTGTGTCCAGACTATTTACAGCAAAGTTTGAAAATAATCTTTTGTTAAAGTTAAAAGAAGAATGTATTTTCAAGACCAGAATACTACTTGCTACACTGTCTGAACCTAAACAGTAGTGCGGCAGAGAAGTCTGATACAGTCTGTTCATTAGATCTGGTTCTCCTCAAGGCTGTGTACTTTCTCCCCTGCTCATCTAACTACACACCAACAGCTGCTTATCTAATAAACAGGGTATCAAGCGGTTTAAACACTCACACAACACACTCCTCATCTCAAGTGGAGATCCAAATCTGGAAAGAGATGGAAAGTTTTTACTCTGAACTTGAAATGTGTAATGATGCTTGAGAGGCACTGCCAGACAACTATTAAATTGTTAGATGTAGCCCACATGTGGGATTTAATGTTCAACCAAATAACCCAGCCTAAGGCAACTTGAGCAGCTCTGGTGTGGTGCATTACCCAAGATTTTGTGACTGTAGATTAAACAAGAGTCACCACAACCTCTGGTGTCAGGTAGAGCTGAGAGATTTTTTTTAGCTGGAGTGATAACTAAAGGTGCCACATGCTAACTGGTGTGTTAAACATGAAAGCTGGTGTTGCAAATAGTATAAGTCTAACCACAATGTCTAGGAGTCTCACAATAATAATTTTTAACAAAATTTTAAAGGGGAAATTGGAGTTCTTTTTCTGTCCCATGAAAACATTTGACCATTCATCTGAAAGGTTTCTTCAGTTCTGATCATGGTTAGAGAGTTCCAGGTGATTGTTACTTTTGACTTGATAAGGCAAATGGTGTGTAATTTGTCATTCACACACACTCCCACGTTTGGGATAAACTATGTGGGATAAACTACACACATATTGTATGCACAGCTGTCCTGGGACACACACTGACAGAGACAAGGCTGCTATTCAAGTATTGAAGTGTCTTGCCAAAGGGCACACCAGGAAAGGCAATCAGAACAGGATGCAGATGTTGGGTCCGTGTTCCGGGTTGGTGACAAGGGGTATGGTGGTAAGTCTGACCCATTAAAAACCCATAATTTGCATATTCAGCTAAAGTTGTTTAGTGTGCAAGTCTAGAAGAAAATGCATAACAGTTATACATCTGGAGCACTTGCTGAATCTAGGCTTTTCTCAATGCACCCAACAGGATCTTTCTTCCATAGCCCCTTTCAGACAGGCCACGAAAAACAGTAATGTTCCAGAATTCATTTTGCTTTTGAGTTTAAAAGCATCGTTTTGAAATCTGTTCGCTTAACATGTTACAGAACTTTTCCAGCTAAAGACCTAGTAACAAGAGCTGACTTTCTACGGTATGGTGTTTGCGTTCAAAACAGTGGTGTGTCTGAAAAGACAACTCTGGTTAAAGACCGGATCAAATTGTCCGCAAATAATCCGGAACGTCTTTCATGTTTCATTGTTCCTTCTTCAGGTTGGAGAATATTTTGTATTTTCATGCCTGAAAAAGTCTGCAAGGTCCCCTCTTTTTTCTGACTAGCAATTTAGAGGCACATTTCAGTTTTACATTTTTCTGCTTACTATTAGATAGAAATTAATGCTTTGCTTTTGCTGATAGGTAAAAGGGAATTCTGTTGAATTGATATATGCCTTCTTCTTCTTCTTCTTCTTATACTCTTCAGTCACTATAGCTAAGTGTGAACAAAGCACTATCAAGTGGCGAAAAACACGAGGATCCTTAGTCAACCCAATTGCAACTCCATCAGCCATGACTTGAGCATTCATCTGTTGATGTGCACAGTCAAGGCCAATTGGAGTAAAGATTTCCAACTTTGTTTGATGTGAAAAAACCATAGAGTCCATTGAGACACTGTTTGCATGCATAGCTCAAAATCTGATCCAAATAGCTTAGACAAATGTTAACAATGTCAGCTTTAAATCATGGATTGTGCTCCAAGATTGAAATGTAAGTTAAGAATTTCATAAATCAGGATTAATCTAGTTATGTTTCTGTCATTTCTCTGTTTGCCAATGTAAATTTTAATAATAATAATAGTAATAATAATAATAATAATACAGTGGACGATGGTTATATGCACGACCTAGGTGCCCAGCAGTTTTGTGCATATAAGCGTTGTGTGCATTTGTCCGCTGGTGGTCATTTGGACTGTAAACACGGGTAGCAGTGTTCGATATTGATAACATATAATTGGAAACGATGTAATAACACAATTACAATATATTAGGAGAATAAATCTCTCAAACAGAATGATTTATATTTGTAGAGCGGATCCACTATGGCACTTAGTAACAGATGCGCCAGATACGCGTGCATGGACATGACGGTAATAGCACAGATTGAGTTACAGTTAGTAACAGAACAGAACAATTTTCCATATCGGATATTAAAAACTTAGGATTGTGCAATAAAAACTAGATCAAATGTTACATTTGACACAATTTCACAATGAAGAAGTCGGTGATTAAGATTTGGTTACCCTCTGAAAACTTCAGGCTGACACGCGTGGGTGAATGCCAGAGCAGCCTTGTTCCAGGCACATGACAGCGACAGTGCGTGGGAGAACACCAGCGGAGGTGCACGGTCAAGCAGCTAGTGAGAAATAGCAGGATTCAGTGAGACGTATGTGTGATACCTCCAAATGTTTTGTGCATATAGCCGTCGGCGCTGTGCATATAGCATAAGCATATGGATTCTCTATGACACAGGAACATGCCCAGCAGTTTTGTGCATATAAGCTTGTTGTGCATATAAGCGTTGTCCACTGTTATAATAATAATGATAATAATAATTTCCTTTATTAATCCATCTTGGGGAAATTAAGCTCTGCATTTAACCCATCCTCACTCATTAGGTGAGGAGCAGAAGGCAGCCATTTTGTTCAGCATTTTGCCCAAGGATACTTCAACACGTAGTGTCTACTGGGACTCGGGATCGAGCTCCGGTCACCTGATCTGAGTCCTTCCCAAGAGACGACAGCTGCCCCCGGGGCAGTTGCAGGTTCATTATCTTATAAGCCCCCGGTCCACTGAACGAGAGGCGGTCTCCCTCCCACTAGGCTATGGCCGCCCGTCAATCTGCTGCCTCTGTGCAATCTCGTCATATGCTTCTCACCTAGTTCTATCCAATCATGCTTCATGCCACTCACCTGTTTCTACCATCATATGAACTCAGTGCTGTCTTGTACTCAGTGCCAGATTGTATGTTCATCTCTATCAAATCATACCATACCATCTGTATTTATAAAGCACTTTTAAATACAACAAGAAGGTTGCACAAAGTGCTGAACAGCTTTATAAAATACACCAACATACATAAAAGTATAAATATGAATAAAATAGGAATAAAAACAAGTTGAAGGTCAGTGGGAATCAAAAGCAAGGGAAAAAAAGTATATCTTTAGACGAGTTTTAAAAATGGTGACGGAAGGGGCCTGACAGATCTGACGGAGGGGGAGAGCATTCCACAGCTTGGGCGCACAAGCCGAGAAAGCTCTATCACTGCGAGACTTACAGCAGTACCTTGGGACAGACAGGAGAAGCTGATCTGCTGACCTGAGTGTTATCTCTGGTAACAGCATTCCAGTGCCTTTTCACAGGGTCTTGTTTTGAACCATAGAGTTTACTGACGTGCTTCCGCCTCTTCAACCAGTCTTTTTCCTGACCTCATTTGGTTGTGGATTTGGATTTTGGATGTTTTTGAATTTTGACAACTTGCCTTTCTACCTTGTTGACCATTCTTCCCGTGAATATGTAAGTCAAGATCTTTTCATGTATTTTGCTACTCAGGTTCTGACTCATGCATTGTTACTTAATGCTGATCTTTTGATTTGTCATTGGATCTGTTAAAACCTGTCAGAATACATACCCCACATGGAAGTCTTGCCCGCTCTCCGCCATACACTTACCTGCACCTCTTCCATGTTTCTTGATTTGGTTCCTTGGTCTCCTGGTCTCCTCTCCTCTATGTGTCATCTGTGCACCACGCAAAGTAAAATCTAATTTTTTCCATCTATCTGCACATCCTGCACTCACCTATATCAGTTCCTAAACCACCTCTCCTATCCTCACTAGATCCAGTTCTTGAGATAAGCTTGCAGCAGAATTTTTCCCCGTATATTTTGTAAATAAACTCTTTTACCTTATGCTGAAGCTTAGATTAATTGTTTAGTGTTTAGGTCTAGCCTTCAATGCATCATGACACTCTCCTTGCAACAGACAGTTGTGTTTCCAGTCATGTGTACTCACATTTGCAATTTCCTAGTCTGACAACATCAAACATCTCAAGTCAGTTAAAGCAACCTCAGCTGACCAAAGTGCTGTACAGGTGTTGGACAAGTGATGTGAATTCTTTGGGCACCAGAGGTGTGGGTGTTTGTGAATGTCAATGGAAGGGAAGGTATTTGTTTCTAAGCCAGAATTAGTTTCTCGGTTGTTTTCATCTGAAATGGAAAGAGTTTACTAAAGTTGTTATACTGTGATCAGGGGACATATTGCCCACCTAGCATGTCCCTTCTACTAGGGAGGACAAAAAAAACGATTTTTTTTTGTAGCACTTAATGATATTTTGAGAAACCAATGATGATGATATCATCAGAATGTGATTATTTGATATGGACAGTTTATGCAGATGTAAACAATCTATTAATTCTATACTGTATGATTTTGCATTAATTTTAAGGCCAAAGTAAATGTTTAGGAAACCTTTTTTCAGTGTTATGTCATATTTACTCATTTCTAGGATGATCACCTCAAACCCTAGTAAAAACTAGGAGTTTTAGAAGTTGTTTGTGCTGCTCAGGATGAGGATGTCAGGTCTCGGCAGCTGGTGAGTGGTGTGTTGTTGTGTTTGGAAACTAACTGTGTCATTGCTGAGGTGAATCCAGCTGATCAGGTGCAGGTGTGATTCATTACCCAGCCCCGCCCGGGTTGGGTTAAAAGCCCTGGAAGAACCAGAGACAGACACCAGTTTGTTCCGCTTTACACGTGGTAACGTTTAGGCCTCCTAGTTACGTGATTCATTCATGTAGTTTTGCTACTTACCTCGACCTTGTCCTCCTCTTCCTAGTTCCGTCCTCTCTGGATTTCAGCTCCAGTCCTTGGGTGCCTTCATCTCCCGCACTGGCCGTCTGCCGTGCCGCTCGGAGGACCCAGCTCCTGTCTCTGACATGCGTCTCACGCCCGCTCCCGTCCCTGGATTGTCTGCCTCTCCTCCTGGATCCTTCCACGCCTGCCCTGGTACTTGCTGTAGCTCTGTCCACCCTTCTACAACAAACATCATCAGTCGCTTCACTCTGGATTACTCTCGTCATCATCATCATCCTCATCACCCTCGTCAGCAGACACACCACCACCACTGCTGTTTCCTGCAGTCCTCCTCCAGGCTTCTCTCCGTCTCCAGTCACCGTAAGTCTGTGAGCACATTCCCAGCACACCGTACTGGTCATCATCAACCCAGAAACCGCCTCACTAACCTGTTCTCTCCTCCACCACTAGAGCGCCTCCTAAAGTTCCCAGATCCTGTGCCTGCGACCCTGTTACAAATAATCATTTACAGACTGTTAAACTCCTGGTTCTCTGTACAATCCCATTTCTGTAATAAATCTTTTACTTACCTCTCATCCTGTGTTGGTCTGAAGTCTGGGTACGGTTTGGAGTTATCCACAACCGCATCATGACAGAGGAAACTACTAGGACTATCATGGCTTACATCGTTTGCCAATTCTTTGTTAGGCACAGAGTTATCCAACTTATCAGTGAAAATGCATCAAATTTTCAACCAATGGATAATGGCTGTTTTCTAATAACTGAAGTTATGGCCACCTGTAATGCTTCTCAATCCTAATTGGAAAATACCATCAAGATGGCATTATCAAGTACGTCATCCTATGTCAGAAGAATTCCCTTTCCAAACTTTATAGCTTTTAGATATCTCACCCACTCCTGGGGCTTTACCACCAAAGAGCTTTTTAACCACCTTCAGCCCAAGAAATTGGAGATCTACCGAAGTCCAACAGCTAACCACCGCTCAAGGTCAGATCACAGAGGGAGCGTTCCTCCCAATTATGCCTCTTCAGGTCTCACTGTCATTGCCCATCTGAGTGTTGAAGTCCCCAAGAAAAAATAAACACTCACCTGGGTCACCTGGAAGGGCTGCTGGTTGTAAACTGGAGGTTTCTAAATGATCAGATGTGACATCAGACTCAATCATACTTTACTTACTTCATATGTTATTGATCCCTCATGGGGTAATTCTGGCTCTGCACTTAACCCATCCTCCTGTCTGAGGAGCAGAGGGCAGCCATTTTGTACTGCGCCTGGGGGGCAGTTGTGGGTTCAATATCTTGCCCAAGGATCCACGTAGCCTGCTGGCACCTAGGATCGAACGAGAGGCGATCTCCCTCCCCACTAGGCTACAGCCACTCACGACAGAAGAAGAACCTATAGGAAAACAAATAGAAACACACTGGAACATTAGATTCATATTTAAGATTGAAATATTAAAACTGAAATACTAAATAAACACAAAAACTGTTTCTATTTAACATACCAGGTACATCAGAAGGTTATAGCAGACAGGGAGGGCACAGTGGAGACATGGCCCTGCAGAGGATGAAACAACAAACATACAAATTTTACACAGATTTTCTTTAAATAAAAAGCATGAAAACACTTTTCTGCCTGCAATGAGTAGGCCTAAAAAAATCTGGATCTGGTGTAAATTGGGATGTAAAAGTTCATGAAAACACGTCCTTTTACAATTTCCTAATTACTAAGCAATTACTTGACCCATATTGAAAATCTTGGTGTGTTATTGGTAATTACCATGTGTATTAGGTAGGTAAATACAGAGAAAGTACAGCAGAAGTTACTCAGCATTTATATAGCACATATGGGGTAATTACCACATGTAAGACATAGGTAAATACAGAGGAAGTACCGCTGGATTTATAAAGAAAAACCTCTACTATTACCTATCAACTCAATTAGGTTGTGGTAATAACTAAAATTAAAGTTTGTACCTTCCAATTAAGTTTTTCTTTCTTTTTCTTTCTTTTCTTACATGTCTTTCAGAGTTTTTTTAAACATTAACCTTGTACTTACCTGTAATGACCCCCTACACCAGGAAAAGTTTTCCTCTAGGATCCTGGCACATCTTAAATATTGGGTATAGTTCAGGTGTTCTTTACTCAGTAAGCTAAAACTGGACTGTAAAAAGAAGCCATGTTTGTTTCCATGGTGTTACCCAGTAATGTAATCAATAGACACTTGTGCCATCTTAAATCTTAATAAGAAACTTTATTTAAATATCTTTACACAGTGTCTGTTTTTCATTCCACTGCTGTATCAGAGGTAAGATCTGTGTTTGAAGTAACTTTTGGAGACGCAAGCTGTTTGTTTATCTACCAAATACTTTAACAGCAAGTGACCCAGAATGTTTATGTGATACAGAAGTAAATTAACAAAAATTCAAACTTAGGTTTATAAAAACATGCTAAACAAAAGTTTACTTTGCAAGCTAACTTACAAAACGACAGCAATTACCAGTCAATATAAATGTTCCTATGTTATAAGCAGTGCGCTAATTAGCTTTTTTAGACACAACTAGGTAAATTAACATGTAAAGAACATGTCATCAACTTTTATAACATGCTAAACTGCAAAATACACAACTAACAAGCTAAGGCTAGCTGATTTTAGCTATTTAGCTTGTCTTTACTAAAGTCAAAGTGAACATTACCTTGTTGTTTGTGACCATCTTCTGATTTCTTCCTCTTTCTTTATTCTGTTCCCCATAAATTCCAAGTAAAGAGCGGAAAATCGCATCCGTGGCAACAATTTTATGCCAAGGGCGTGTTCCTGATTTGCAGGTGATCTACTAAAATTGCTTACACAATCGATAACAGGCGCAAACAGCAATATTTAAATGAGGAGTTTGCCGGTGCAAAGCCTGGGGGATAAAAGAGGAGCGGCTGCGTTAGACGGACGCCAGTTTCGTTCTGTCATTTATTGTGGTGACTCGGTCATAGAAGCTACTCCTAGCATTTTATCCTCTGTGTATTGAAGCGTTTACTTACCTGTTCCTTATTCCCCTCCTGCTCAGGACTACTGATGTGCGATACATCAAATTTTCTTTCCGATCTGATATCAAGTAAATTTCAGACCAGTATCCGATACCGATGCTTTGCTAAAAAAATGTTCCTTTTGAAAATTACATTTTAAAATTAGTGTATTTAAGGTGGCTGTTCTCATTTGACTACAACAAATAAATACCTTTATACCAGATGATTTAAATCACTTGCCCCAATTTAGAAATGCTGCAAAAAGTCTCAACAACTCCACATTCTGTCCTACCTGCATACTTATAGGATTTCACGAGGAACGTCTCTTTCACCCTCGCAGCAACTGATCCTTCCTCTCCTCCTCTGATCATGACATCTTCTTATTCTGTCTTATGACATATTTCTCAATATTTCATGATATTTCTAGTGTTTCCAGGTGTTGGTTCAGTCATTTAAAGGGCAGGAACACTGAGTTACTACATCCATTTGGAGAAGGAAAGTTAATATTCCACACACCATCTGCAACGCTTGACTGGAAGTGCTTTTGTTTTGACAGCACACCCAATAGACTTCCTTCACAGATACTGCCGGAAAGCAGGATAGCAGATTGACTGAATAAATACAATTTGCATAACAAATTAGCTTAACATGCTTTTTCATCCCCATTAAACACGTTTTAACACAGCATGGAGAAAAATATGTTATGAATATAAAAAAAAAGACGAAAAAAAATAATTTAGTGGTTCTCCCGTAAAACATCAACAGATCAAATGGTTCGACTCGGAAGCAATGATTGGACAGTCTCTCCAGCCATACGGACTTCTGCATTTATTTGGCTTCTGTGCTCCTAAAAAACTGAGACATATTACCGCAGCACACCGCTGCTGGGAGTGTTCGCCGCTCTACCATGTCACAGCAGGAGAAACAGCCGCCGGCTGGTTGCGCGTAACAATTAATGTAAAGTAAGAATTAATGTCAGATGTTCATTGTTATATTGTTTTCTCTTACCGGTGATTCCGCCATGTTACGGTACTTGAATGTACTGTGGACCAGTGTCTTGCACTGGGTCGTCTTCTGGGGCTGCGCGTGTTTCCAAACCCAGGGGGGGTGTGGCTTAGGAATTCTACCTGATGGGAGGGGCTGAGAGTTCTGTGACTTTGTTGACAGTCCAAGCTAGTCAATCTGAAATCAGGTATATCGGCTTTAAACCGAGTGATAGAGAAGCCTGTAAAGGAAAAAAGTCAGGAAGTTTAAAATTGTGACTAGTAGATGCATTATGGTCCGTTTATCAACAATCCTTGTCTTACAATTTTGAAACATGGTTCTGCCAAACACAAAATTTAAAAATGTTCATTGTTTTCACTTAATTTAAATCATATTAATGTCAAAACAGGCCTTTAATGTCTACAGAAAGCTTATTGAAAAACTGTTATGGTTGTCAGTTTATTATAATGAAAACCAGTTTTCCAGGTGTGTGACACCATCCTGCTGCACATTGAGGAGTGTTTTGTCTTCACTCAGCATCTCGTCAGTGTGACCTGCTGCATGGAGAACTGTTTCTACAGCACAGTGGGACGTTTCCTGAGACACACTGGACACAACTGTGGAGGTTTATCTAGTACTGGACAATTAAAGTGATCAAACATATTTAATGTTTATATTATATTAAATATTACTTAAAATACAACATTTAATGTTAATACACAAAATTTGCCTGTTTGGCTGACTAGATTAACCTGTTCTGTTGATTATATTTTTTATTTTACAAATTAATAAAGTCTGTGTTAAATATCTAACTGAAGTTGAAAATGTTTTTTCAGGATTTACATTTTTACATACAAATTTCAGGACTTTCTGGTTATTTCTTAAGTATTAACCTGTAGTATGAAACATTTTATATCTAAAAAACGTCAGGAAACACTGATTAACAGACCTTTCATGCTGTCTGCATTAAAATTCGGGTGGTTCCGGCTTCCTCCGTCAGGCTTCAGCAGCAGCTCGTTCATATTCATTATTCACTGGACTCTGATTGGCTAACAAACTAGCCTATGAGAGCAAGGAATATTGTTTCCTGCTCCACTGCACATGGCAACATCAGACGTCGTGTCTTCCTGTTTGATACGTCTTATGCTAACAGCTTTTAGCCAGCAGCATGCTAGGCGTGGTTTCAACTGAAGGAGCTGATGAATACTAACGAACAAAGGAGTTGTGATGAAACAGATACAGGTCGTTAGAACTCGGGAGAACTCGGGTTTTATCACCACCTGCGTAGTTTGAGAGATAAAAGCTGAAAGAGAAGTTGTTGACCTGTTTTCACCCACTATGAAGGGAAGAACACCTGTGGAGCTAAAATATTCAACAGAAACCTCAGAAAAAAAGTTTTTAATGGAAGGGACTCTTTAAGTAAAAATAAAGTGCAGTGCACATGAACAAATGTAGCTCATAGCATTTGATAATGCAAGTTATATATTTTTACCTAACTTTATTGAACAATTTTACACAAAAGGGAACAAATACATTTTCCTGCAATAACAGATTGAAGTGTTAGATGTTACTTGTTGTTGTAATGCACCTGTTTTCTGGGTCAAGAAGGGAAGACGTGTATTTTAATGTAATAAACCATGTTGTTCCTGTTTGTGCACCTGCAACAGGTCCATGTCCAAGCGGTTGGACTCTGGATGAATCTCCAGTCCATCACGGTCCTGAATCTCTTGACTCAATAAAAACACCTTCTAATATTAAGGACACGCACTGCTTCTCTGTAACTTTCACCCTGAGCACGCGCTCAGGATCTTTTTCATCTGGCACAGAGCACAAATTATGCACGTGCAGAGGACAGAAGGTCCAGGCAAAATTGAGTCTGAGAACTGATGCAAAAATACAACAATGACTAAACAGATTGTGTAACTTCACTTACCAGCAGCTCATGTTGCTCCTTGATAAAGTTAATCATGATATTAAAGTGACGGAGTGTCGCTCACGCGCTCCGGATCTTATTAATCTGTCAGGAGCGCAATTTACGCGCGTACAGAGGACAAACGGTCCCGGTAAAACTGAGACGTTAAACTGATGCAAAAATCGTATGAATCATTAAAATCATTGCAATAAACAGATAAACTGTGTAGCGTATAATAAATATTTAAAAACTATCTCTGAGGTTACATTTCTGACTCCAACTGACCATTTTATTTTAATCCATTTCTTCTTATCTGATTTAAAATCCACGTTTTGTTTGTTTGTTTGTTTGTTTGTTTGTTTGTTTGTTTGTTTGCAAATTAGAGCCTTGAAACTGGAGACTTACGAAACTGTTTACTATCAATACAATTCTATTACTATTGTATTATCACTATTAAATTATCTTGTGAGTTTCTTGTTTCTCAGACTTCAACTAACTTTAATGATTCAGTATCTTCTTTTTTTGAAACCTTGTTCATCTTCATCTGCTCAGATTGTAAAGTCTCATTGTCACTGTTTATGTTTTTCTTTTCTCCTCATCTGATTTTTTAAAAAGGAAACTCTAAAATGTAATTACAAACATTTCTTATTTTTAGTTCTGATAATTAAACACATTATTTACTGATTCAAAGAGAACAGCTGAGAACAGCAGTGAGATCCTGCTCATCACTTCTTCTGCAGTTTTTGTTTTCGTTCTACTTTTTCAGGTCATTACGGCTATGACCTTTAATATCTCAACTTTTTAAAATTACTCCACTCTTAGAAATTGAGATCTATAACTGCAGCGTTCTGTTTGTAGCCTATATGAATGGAGAACTAAAACCTGAATGCTGAGGTGCCGCTCACACTCATAAAGCAAAGTTCTACAACAGGGTACAAAGTTCTACAACAGGGTACAAAGTTCTACAACAGGGTAGCTCAGTGGCTGCTTCAGATTTATTATGTTAATTAACTTTTTTACTGTTGATGTACTCTTCAGTTTTGTTAACTGTTTTCAATAACTAATTAATCTGCAAGTTCAGCAGCTGCTCATAATAGAATTAAAGTTCAAGGTCAAAGAAGGTTGCTGCGTTGATGATCATGTGTTGGAGACCTTCACTCTCAAATACCTAGATTTTAGCACATGAAGTTCTCTTGTGCCACTCAGACAGCTAAAGATTTTCAGCCAGTTTAGTCTTGCAGCTATAAAGCCTGTGCATTCAGCAGATGGACCGATTCAGCAGTCGACTCTCAGCATTCACATTGCATTTCCATTTTCAGTTAGTATGCATTTTTCTCTTTCACTTCCTTCCATTTTGTTCGTGTTGGTCACGCGCATCTCCAGGCGGTTGGACTCTGGACGGATCTCCAGTCCATCACAGTCCTGAATCTCTTTACTCGATAAAAAACACTTATAACATTAAAGACACGCGCTGCTTCTCTGTAACTTTCACCCTGAGCTCACGCGCTCCGGATCTTATTAATCTGTCAGGAGCGCAATTTACGCGCGTACAGAGGACAAACGGTCCCGGTAAAACTGAGACGTTAAACTGATGCAAAAATCGTATGAATCATTAAAATCATTGCAATAAACAGATAAACTGTGTAGCGTATAATAAATATTTAAAAACTATCTCTGAGGTTACATTTCTGACTCCAACTGACCATTTTAATTTTAATCCATTTCTTCTTATCTGATTTAAAATCCACGTTTTGTTTGTTTGTTTGTTTGTTTAGAAAATAATTAAGACTATGCGCCTTTAGAAAAACATGTTACTAACTGAAGGTCTGGAGCTAATTGAAGAATAAATAAATAAACACACAGATGAAGTAAGTTTTTTATGACATCAAACAGTGTTAAATCTTCACTTACCAGTAGCTCATGTTGCTCCTTGATAAAGTTAATCATGATATTAAAGTGACGGAGTGTCGCTCTGTAAGTCCGCAGCATCTAGTGGAACAACCACATTCAGTCTGAAGCAACGAGGTTCCACGTCACCATCAGCTGGTGAGAGAGAAAGAAACAGGTAACAGCTGCTGACAGCCCTGGTTAGTTATTATGTTTATAACAATATTATATAAAATTAAAGCAACCAGAACCTGATTGAAGGAAAATACTAATAATTTTAGAAAACTTTACTAAAAACATCTGATACATCACAGAGTTACTGGGAAGGTGTTTCATCAGCTGGAAGCTCGACCCCTCTACATTCTTGAACAGAGTCCAGTTCAGGAGGAGAACATATGAAACTCAGACTCAAAGATTCAGAATCTGCTCCTTGTTTCTACCTGATCAACATCAACTTCTACTGATTCCACTTCAGTTAAGAAGCAGAAACTTCACAATGCCTGACAAGGTAAGAAGAAATGATTGATTTAATAATAAATATTAACTTTAGATAAATTCAACAGACAGATTAAATCTTCTGTAACATATAAACTATCATGGAAAACAGCTGATCAGTAACTTTAACTGTCTGTTAGATTTAATGGGTCAGAACACAAATTTATATAAAATAATTTAAATAAAGTTTTTGTTTAAAGACTAAAGTCTATTGAAATATTTTTCATAGAAAACTGAAACTGATTATATCTACTTTTTGACAGTATCATATTGTGAACATGAACGGAAAAAAAGTCCAAATGCTCTATCAAACCACAGCGCAAAAAACCCTGCAGAGTATTAGAAACCCTCAAGAATTGGTAAGGTTTAACAGTTTTGACAACATAAATCAGTTTGATTTTCACACTATGAATTCTTTTGTGTGAGCAGTTTGTTTTCTTGTTTTTTCAGGGTCCCAAGTACTATTGTGATACTTGTGGGGAGTGGGTTTGTGTTGACTAACCCCAACATTTGATGGAAGAACCAGAATAATCTGCGAACAGAAAAATCTTCTGATTTGACTTCCTTTGTGTTAGTTAATCATGTTTGATCAAAGTGTGTGTAAATACACTCTTGGATATGGGTTCATGAAAAAACGTGATTTTTCTTTTTAATTGCAGCTTCTTTGGCTCTAAATAAATTAAATAATAATCTGTTTATCTACAGAATCTCTGACATGAAATGGGCTCATACAGACTAAAAAAACACTTATTTTAATACATATTTTCTGTTATACCTGCTTATGATTTCTTCATGGAAAAACTGTTTCAAACTACTTTTAATCTAATAAATACATTAAACTTTATGGCTTGGCATCTTCTTCAAAGTCACTCAAGTATTAATAAAATGTGAAAACATGTTTTAGAATTTCCACCATGATATTGATAGTATGTGCAGAGCAGTATAAAATATTCCCTCGTAATACATCAAGAAATAAATGACTATTATTTTTATACCCTAGGTTAATTTTATTAGAGAATGTTGAACACACACCAGTTTATTTGTGTGTGATCCTGTTATTAATCTAATCGCTGCTTTCTGTATGATGTTCATTGTTCATAGCTATCAGTTTTTTGTATTTCCTCACACCTCCAAACACTAACTATAGTGGAAGTAATAAACAATTTAAAGTTCATAAAGTTTTCTGAAATATACCTCATTTTTTCTCAGATGATAAAACTCCAAACTGACTTCCATCGAACAGACTGAATGTTCAGATTCAAACTGGCATTTTATTTTCATCCTTTTGTTCTTCTCTGATTTAAAGTTTAGATTTTTCCAGAAAATATTTGAGACTAATGATCCCCCTTTTGTCTTTCAAAAAACAAGTATGTTACTAAGTCAAAGTTAAATCGATCCATTTAGTTGTTGTCTTCATAGAAACATTTTATACAAAAAATGTATTGATTAAAAAGAAAGTGATCATTTTAAAAACAGAGAGAAAACCTAACTAAAAGACGTCAGAGTTACTGGGAAGGTGTTGCAGCAGCTGGAAGCTCAACCCCTCTGCATTCTTGAATAGAGTCCAGTTCAGGAGGAGAACATATAAAACTCAGACTCAGAGATTCAGAATCTGCTCCTTGTTTCTACCTGATCAGTTTAACATCAACTTCTACCAACTGATTCCACTTCAATCAGTCAAGAAGAAGAAACTTCATGAACAAAAAGGTAAGAGGAGATGATTGATTTCATCATAAATATTGAGTTTAAATAAATTCAACAGACAGATTAAATTCTCTGTAACATATAAACTGTCCTGTGATTAAACAGGAAAACAGCTGATCAGTAAATCTAACTCTCTGTTAGATTTAATGGGTCAAAATATTTAACTTTTTAACTGGAAATTTGAATATAGTCTTTGTTGAAAGATAAAAGTCTGTTGAAATATTTCAAACCAGAAACAGAAACTGATTATTTGAACTTTATAGCAGATGTCCGGAACACGCAGCATTCAGGACATAAACTGTCACTGCAGCACAGAAAAACTATCACGACTATATCTCACCACGAGTGGAAAAATGGGTCCTCATGCCAAAAATAAACTTGAGTCTTATGAGAGTAACCCAGATTCAGATCAGGTAAAGTTTAGCAGTTTATACAACTTAAATATGTATTTGATGTGTTTAGTATTAATATCCATCTGAGTTTTCTCTGTTTTTCAGCCTTTCTGCCCCTTCTGTTATGGGAGTAAGTCCTAAAATATTATCTCTCAAGCCTTCAAATAATCTTTCTGATAGAAGAAGCAGATTGGTCTGTGAACAGAAGCCTTCTGATTTGACTTCCTGTGTGTAAGTTAATCATGTTTAATCACAGTGTGTGTAAAACACACTCTGGGATATGGGTTCATTTTCTTTCCATTTCTGATTGCTTTGACTTTAAATGTATGAAATAATAATTTATGTATCTATAAAATCTGTCACACATCATGAGTTCATACAAACTGTTAAACAAAAAACTTCTATCTTTCTTAATATTTCCTGTTAAAAAAGAAATATGACATGTTACAACTGTTTATGATTTATGTTTTTATCTAATTACATTATTCTTGTTACATTTATGGTGAATTCTTTGTTTGATCTAATTAGTATTTTTAGGAAATAAATTCTTTGTTCATTGAATCAAAAAAACACTAATAAATTCATTTTGTGAATATTATGTGATCTAAATCTGTTAAAGATTTTTCTTTGAATTACATAAACTGTATGATGACAACAAGGTCCTTTATAAAGTTGTACAATCCCATCAATATTGATCTTAAGAAGCTTTAAGTTCTTCCTTATGGTGCGTTCACACCGGCCACTTTGTCAACATCAAGCAACGCTGATAACGCTCCAAATTTGACGTTTGAAGTTGAAGCTCATAACGCCTGCCAGTCAGAGCGCATAGGCGTTAAAGCTCGTAATGCCTGACCGAAAAAGAGCACGAAGGCGGGGCTTCCTTTGTTATCGGATGTTCGGAGCTATGGTGGATCATAATGAGACAGTGGCTTGGATTTATTTACTTCATAGATCTAGACAACGTCGACGTCGGGTGCATCAGCGCCGTTTGTGGATACACCCCATTCTTCAGATGCGTTCTGAGTTTGGTGAGTTTAACCATTTGCTCCAGGAGCGTTTGGATGAGGTTAATTTATCTTCCATTTTGGCTGATCCCGCTTCTTTCCGGCTACGTGCTGTGACGTCTTATGTCAGTACGATGAGACGCTCTGATTGGCTGACATGCCGCTTCAAGAGCGTTATAAACGTCAAAAGTTCAGCTAGCTTGAAAAGTTGCCGCTCATAATGCTCACAAAGCACCGCAGAGCCGTCGACGTCTGTCTGACGCCCGTCCACCATAGACACCACTTGACATGTGGGAGGCAGCATTTCCTCCCCCTATAGAATTGAAAATGGAGGACCAAGGTGTGTCCTGTGCTTCCTCTGTCTCGCCTCATCACAGTGAGGTTGAATATGCATGTTTACCATTTGTATTCTCTGAACTTTGGGACTGTATCTCTGATGACTCTCTGTTGCTACAGCTGAGCTCAGATTACAGTACAAACCAGGTTCTACATAACCCCAAGAATTGATTTGGATCATCATCCTTATCATCCTCTTCACAACTTAAAGGGACTGTATCATGCTATTTTACAGTTTTCAACGTCTGGGATCGGCACATACAGTGGGGCAAAAAAGTATTTAGTCAGCCACCAATTGTGTAAGTTCTCCCACTTAAAAAGATCAGAGAGGCCTGCAATTTTCATCATAGGTATACCTCAACTATGAGAGACAAAATGAGGAAAAAAAATCCAGAAAATCACATTGTCTGATTTTTAAAGAATTTATTTGCAAATTATGGTGGAAAATAAGTATTTGGTCACCTACAAACAAGTAAGATTTCTGGCTTTCACAGACCTGTAACTTCTTTAAGAGGCTCCTCGGTCCTCCACTCGTTACCTGTATTAATGGCACCTGTGTGAACTCGTTATCAGTATAAAAGACACCTGTCCACAACCTCAAACAGTCACGCTCCAAACTCCACTATGGCCAAGACCAAAGAGCTGTCAAAGGACACCAGAAACAAAATTGTAGACCTTCACCAGGCTGGGAAGACTGAATCTGCAATAGGTAAGCAGCTTGGTGTGAAGAAATCAACTGTGGGAGCAATTATTAGAAAATGGAAGACATACAAGACCACTGATAATCTCCCTCGATCTGGGGCTCCACGCAAGATCTCACCCCGTGGGGTCAAAATGATCACAAGAACGGTGAGCAAAAATCCCAGAACCACACGGAGGGACCTAGTGAATGACCTGCAGAGAGCTGGGACCAAAGTAACAAAGGCTACCATCAGTAACACACTACGCCGCCAGGGACTCAAATCCTGCAGTGCCAGACGTGTCCCCCTGCTGAAGCCAGGACACGTCCAGGCCCG
>SSNP01000002.1:10497184-10687571 GCA_006937955.1 Pachypanchax playfairii | reverse complement strand
CTCAAATCCTGCAGTGCCAGACGTGTCCCCCTGGGGAAAGAATGCTGAGTTGGATCCAAAGAACACCATACCTACTGTAAAGCATGGGGGTGGAAACATCATGCTTTGGGGCTGTTTTTCTGCAAGGGGACCAGGACGACTGATCCGTGTAAAGGAAAGAATGAATGGGGCCATGTATCGTAAGATTTTGAGTGAAAACCTCCTTCCATCAGCAAGGGCATTGAAAATGAGACGTGGCTGGGTCTTTCAGCATGACAATGATCCCAAACACACCGCCCGGGCAACGAAGGAGTGGCTTCGTAAGAAGCATTTCAAGGTCCTGGAGTGGCCTAGCCAGTCTCCAGATCTCAACCCCATAGAAAATCTCTGGAGGGAGATGAAAGTCCGTGTTGCCCAGCGTCAGCCCCAAAACATCACTGCTCTAGAGGAGATCTGCATGGAGGAATGGGCCAAAATACCAGCAACAGTGTGTGAAAACCTTGTGAAGACTTACAGAAAACGTTTGACCTCTGTCATTGCCAACAAAGGCTATATAACAAAGTATTGAGATTAACTTTTGTTATTGACCAAATACTTATTTTCCACCATAATTTGCAAATAAATTCTTTAAAAATCAGACAATGGGATTTTCTGGATTTTTTTTCCTCATTTTGTCTCTCATAGTTGAGGTATACCTATGATGAAAATTACAGGCCTCTCTGATCTTTTTAAGTGGGAGAACTTACACAATTGGTGGCTGACTAAATACTTTTTTGCCCCACTGTATATGATAAAACCTCACTGTTTGAGTTATACTCACTTCATTTGTCCTGAAATATAACTTATATTCTCGAGTTATTTGTGACCAAGAAGTAAAAACGCTCGGTTTACCTAAAACCCCGCCTCCCAACTGTGAGTCCGATTGGTTTGTTTAGAAACACTAAATAAACTTCTGTAACTCTCACAGCCAAATGCACATTTTAGACAAGAAACGTTTAGAATGAAATACAACGAAATGGAGGTGCTAATTTGTCAGAGGACGCTCAGTGGTGAGGAGCGTCTGGAGGGAAGGACGGTCCACTCGCGACTGGATGCAAATCCGACCCGGGAGATGACACCAAGACTGGGTCAGGACAGTGTGGCGTAGACAGGCTCAATTCAGCCGTTTTACATGAGAGAGTAAAGCAGCTGCTCAGAGCGCAGGATTCAGGAGGATTACTCAGGAATGCACGAATTAAGCCAAAAACCACTCTGGAGGTCTTTTAAATAAAGAAATAGCATCACAACATGGTTAAAAGCTCCAAAAAGTGGATTTTTCATGATACGGGGCCTTTAACAACAGAGTGTCACCAGTCAGAAGCTTCTTCAGATCTGCTGCAGCACAGACCACAGATCCTTCCTGTCCAAAGCTAGAACCCTCTACAGGAGTTCCTTCCTGTCCACAGCTAGAACCATCTACAGGAGATCCTTCCTGTCCAAAGCTAGAACCCTCTACAGGAGTTCCTTCCTGTCCACAGCTAGAACCATCTACAGGAGATCCTTCCCGTCCACAGCTAGAACCCTCTACAGGAGAACCTTCCTGACCACAGCTAGAACCCTCTACAGGAGATCCTTCCCGTCCACAGCTAGAACCCTCTACAGGAGAACCTTCCTGACCACAGCTAGAACCCTCTACAAGAGATCCTTCCTGTCTACAGCTTGAAAAGATGGATTAAAAGACAGTGATTGTAATTTTGGTAAAAGTTTCTCTCTCTGAGCCTCAGGACCGATAATTAAAACCTCAGTTTTGTCCTGGTTGAGCTGGAGAAGGTTTTCTGCCATCCAGGATTTGATGTCTGAAATGCAGTTAAAAAGTACATCCACGTGTTGTATGTCATCAGGAGACATGGAGATGTACAACTGTGTATCATCAGCATAACTGTGAAAGTTAACTCCATGTCTTCTGATGACACCGCCAAGAGGGAGCATATACAGATTAAAAAGCACTGGGCCCAGAACTGAACCCTGGGGCACACCACACGTGATCTTATGGACCTTAGAGGAACAAGTATCCAAACTTACCATTGATACATGCCTGGCATCCTCCCTCTATAGATATAACCCGATTGGTTAGGAGAGTTGAGAAGCTAGGGGAACCCCCCTGGATCATGGGGCATTTAAATGACTAAGCCCCCCCGCTTTACAGGAGCTCTGTGTCTCAGAGTGTGCAAGAAAATAATTTCTTCCCAGGAGCTGCTTAAGCAATTTCAAGATATCTTTTAAAAAAGGTTATACCACCCCCTAGTGGATCAACTACACAAACATGTTTATGGATGATCACAATAACACGTTTTAACTTAATGGGGGGGGGGGGGGGGGGGGGGGGGGAGGCTTTAATGAACAACAGACAGGAGGGGTATAAGAGCATTAGGACAACAGACATTGAAAGTATGTATATGTTTTATTATAAGTTCACTTCTCACCAGGTTGTGTTAATATTAGAGCTGAAGCTGTTTGATTTCATTAAAAATAACTATTATTAAATCAGAATGGGCAGGATCATTTCAAAACTCTTTCACTCTGATTCTAAGGCAGCCTGTATTTACTGGTCTGGTCTTTATGAGGCAATAGAAACTCAGTCAATCTACAGGCTGTAGCTACAACAGGAAATCAGGACAGGAAACTTTAACATTAAAAAAGTAAAAAGAAAAAGGAGTTACATTTTGGAGAAAAATGACCTCATGGAATTCAACAAATAAATGTTTCTGACTGAACCTGGTTTTGGCTATTTTCTGGGAAAAAAAATCTCTAATTTACAGTTTTCGTATTGTGAAAATTAGTTTATTTTACAGACAGACAGACATACATAAAAAAAATAAAATAAATGACCATTGTCTCCTTATATGAAATGCATTGTGGCTTTGAAATGTGGAATCATTCCTCAAAATTATTTATTTATTTTTATGAGTCTGTAAATTTATGGAAAAGTCCATGGAAACTTAACCCTCTGTTAATTTTAGATATATTGATGAGGTAAATAGTTTCATTCTCAGCAGTAAGACAGAAATCCATCCATTTTCCAAACCTGCTTCTTCCTGTTTGGGATCACGGGGAGCTGGTGTCTATCTCCAGTATTTATTTAGTGAGAGGCAGGGGACACCCTGGACAGTCCATCACAGGGCCACACATAGACAAACAACCATTCTCCCACCCCCCCACCCACCCCCCCCCACACACACACACACTCACACCTAGAGACAATTTAGAGTTGCTAATTAACCTCTTGCATGTTTTTGGACTGTGGGAGGAAGCCCGAGTCCCCGGAGAAAAGGGGAGAACATGCAAACTCCATGCAGACAGGAACCAACCCAGAATTAAACCAGGACCTTCCCGCTGCAAGGCAACAGCTCTACTAACTGTGCGCACCACCTCAAACAGCTGACACACTGACTGACATTTCACAGCTAGATTTAACCTTTACTTTCACCTTCTGAGTAGAAACTGTAGCAACATCAAGCATTTAAAATTAGATTATTGCACCTAAACTCAACTGACCTCACGTCAAACAATCCACAAACCAGACATCCTTAATCTAGACAAGAGGCGATGCAAACGTCATCCGGCAAACATAAGTCTGAACACACTTTGATCAAAAAAATCCAAGAGAGAGAGAGAGAGAGAGAGTGAAGAACTGTGTGAGAGCAGGTGATCAGGAGTACCACAGGGGACTGTACTCTCACCATTTTCTTGGGTCCCTGGATTTCATTTGATGTTACAGTGTAAATAGAAAGGCTTTAATCAGATTCAGAACTCACATCTGTGATGTATGAATCACACATTCTGATAACAGGTCCTACCAGTCTGGTTTAAGACCAAAAGTCAAGGAGCCAATCAGCAGCAGTCACTACGCAATCATTTTGTCTTCCAGAAACCTCGTCCCCAAGTCTCTGTACTGTCTCTTTACTTTGTGTGTGGTCACACTGACAAACCGCATTGAGCTCCATGCAAAGAGAAAAAAAAACTAAATTTATCAACTTCAACTTCCATTAAGGTAAGTAGTTAGAATAAAAACAGAAAATTTACACAGTTTTACTTTTGATAAGCAGAAATCTTTTTATTATGTAATTCTTCTTACTTTTCTTTGTTAATAAGATTTCCTCCCTGCAGTCTGTCATTTCACCTCCACTTCTCGATCCCTGTGTTTTTCCCTTGTGCCAATTTCTCTTTCTCAGTTACATGAAACAGTCTGTAAGGTCAAGGTCGCTTGTTGACTGGTTCCAAAAAGAGACACCACATCACGCCAGTTCTGTGCTCTCTCCACTGGCTTCCAGTCACTTTTAGGAAAATTAGGAAATTTTACTGTTTGTTTTTAAGGTTCTTAACAGTACTGCACCCCCCTACCTGACAGACCTTGTTAACATTTACCGGCCCAGGAGATCTCTGAGGTCAGCAGATCTGATGCTTTTAGAAGTTCCTAAATACAGATTAAAAACTAAAGGAGAGAGGGCCTTTGCTGTAGCTTCAACCAGACTATGGAACAGTTTACGATTCTCCACAAGCGCAGGAACTGCTAACGCTCACAAAGCGATGCAGAGACTCTGACGCTCCTCTGACGCACTCCACCATAGACTTTACATGTAAATTTGACGCTTCTGACGTTGACGGTTGGGCCGGTGTGAACGCACCATTATAGTACAGCACTTTGGTCAACCTTGGTTGTGCTTTAAATGTGCTTTATAATTAAACTTGACTTGACTTGAATTCTAGTAATTACATAGGAGACATAAAAAAATGAAGCATGCAAACACATTATTGTTATTATTATTAATGTTGTTATTATTATTAAAGGCAATGAGACATTGATTATAGAAACACAGTGGATTTATTATTATAAAGAACTTTACCAGTAACTGTTTTCTCTTCTGATTAACTGCAGATGTGAATCTGTATTTTAAACAGACTTTGAGAGCACAAACAATCGAGTCAGCGAAAGCAAACTGATAAAGATGTCCGATGACCCGAATGCATGTCAGTGTCCCGAACATGAACATCAGCTCATAGCCTGTAGTCTACAACCAAAAGTTGTCAAAGAACTGGTCAAGGTAAAATCCAACCAGCATCAGAACATCAGTATTTAATTATATTTCTTTAATGATTCTTGAATGAAACTGATTTTTGTAGAGGGCCTTTAAAGATGGGGCAGAACACATGATGAAGATAAAGCAGCAGATGTTAGAGAACGAGGTACTGCAGTGTTTAATTGTTATATCGATATTTAAAACAGCTGGTAGAAGTAAATCTGTGTGAACAGTATTAGTCCTTTGTTTCAGTTTGAAGACTTCAGGGAGCAAAAAAGTCAAGACCTGAAGGAATTTCAAGAGGACAAGAGTAATCCAAATATGTTGGAGGTGTGTGAGAAATATGTTACAGTTTTACTAACCAACAGGTTGTATCTAGTACATTTACATGGGAAATGGAATAAGGAACAGTAACATTAGGTTTTTCCTTCACAGATATATTTCCCTGCACATGAACCGGATCAGTTCTCTCATGCGGACATTGAGATTGTAACTCCTCTGACCACTGAGTGTTTCTGGTTGGGAGGCTTGTTGGCTACCAACGATCCTCCTCTTGAGCCCGACTGGGAGAATCACCGGTCCAAAGAAAACTCCTGGAATATGTTTCCTCAAGATTTTAAGCCTTTATCTTCTCATGTAGAAAAAATGGAAGATTAAAAACTAATGAAACAAAAAACTTTTGTGTTTGTGATTGACAACAATCTTAATATTAGCAGATGTTATTTACTGCTGTTCTTCTATGTATTTATTTTAAATGCATCATTTAAGTCTCATTTATAATTTCATTGTTTTCATATAAAAAGGTAATAAATGTTTTTTATTCTGATTCATTATTAAAGTCACTCAGTGATACATAAACCAACTCAATGCTGATGAGGAAAGCTCTCAGAGTTTAGATCTCCGACAAGAACCTCATTTCCTCCATATTGTGATTTACACCAACAACAAGTCTCACCTTTGTTGTATCAACAGTATCAGATTCCATGAGCATAAAGCATCTTTAGCTATTGGGTTGATATTGATCTCAATATTAGTTCAGTATTTATTCATGAAAATCATTTTCTCAGTGATGGTGGTTTGGATCCAGACGGTGGTCTAGTATTGTACTTCTTAACTGTTTTGAGTGGGTGACTTGCTTTTTCAAATTAAAGTAAATGTCATAAACAAAGCGATTCAGTTTCATGTGTTCATGTAATGTTATCTGGGTCAGACCAGATCTATTGAACCGGGTTTTGCTACCAGGATATTTATGATCCCTTTAAAACATATCCTACTTTCTTTTTTTTTTTTTGGTTCTAAAAAAACAAATTTACTGTGAAATACCACTGAAACAAAACTCTAGATCACCTACACACAAGCAACTCATAGTTTCATTAAGTCATTGTTTGTACAGTCATTAAATATTGTACAACAAAAAAGGTGATACAGATTTCATTATTCAAGAATTTTAAGTCTTTATTGTCATATGCACAGTGACAGTGGGAAAATGTTTCACTGTACAATTATTATTGTTATTTTTTTTAACATGTCCTGTCTGTCAACAAAGCAATCGGATGTCCGGATGCATAGAAATGCCAGACAGATTTATTCTCACAAGCTGAGCATGCAGCAATCACTGCAATACTTTCTATATTAGAGGCTTATTAACAGGTAAACAGGCAGGTAAGAGGACCCTGCAGTGACATGTGATGACAGTCTGTGGAGGAAACAGACTCAAGTTATGAGATAAAAATCCTAAATTCTTGAGATGAATGATCTTCATGATCTAATGGTTTGATGAGTCTTTGTTATTGTTCTATAAACCACAGTGTTCTTTCTGCCAAGTTTCGGTTCTGATTCTTCTCAGGAATTTAAGAATGGAGTTTGAAAATAAAGACAGAAACAGGATCAGCTGGTCCAACATGTTTACTCTGTTTCTGTCTCAGAACATTTCAGAGGAAAGTGTTTTACAGGAAACGTCACTAAACTATGAAACAACTTACCAACACTGATCGACCCTGAAGCTGCTCATGATGGAAACTGTAGGAACCTGAAACACATGGTTGATCTCTGGAAGGCAGGAACTTTGTTTGCTCTGGACAGAAAAACAAGCTGCCAAGTTAATATCCTGCTCTATCATCCATCTTATTGTTGTTTCTGTTTATCACCACACTGGACTGTAAATCAAGTTATTAATTCTTATTTAGCAACATTTGGAGTTTCTCAGTTTCCTGTTCAGCTGTGGCCTGTTTAATCCTGTGAAAGAAAAAATGATTAAAATACACGAGACAGAAAATCTCTTCCTGGTTTGATACAAGTGAGGCTTGTTTCTTTCAGTGTTACAAAATTCATAATAGTAAAATAAAATCTGTAAACACACATTCACCTATTCAAAACAAAAACTTTTTATTGTCCATCTTTCTTATCTGGCAGGTTTTTGATCAGGATTATGAAAAACAGAATGTGATCTGAGAGGGAGCACAATGAGCAACAATGAAGACGCTTATGTCATTTAGTGAAACTAAAACTGTTTTTATGAAGAAATAATTTTTCATCATTCAGGGCAGCGTGATGATGTCAGATGGAGCTCTGAAGCTTCTCATGGAACTTTAAATGTTTCATTTCTCCAATATACTGAAGTTCCAGACATGCAGTTATAAAACAACCGGCTGAATCAGTCTCCAGTTAGAAAACATGAACAAACAGCTTATTGGAATGACACATAACCATGTTTTTATCTGATAAATATATAATCTGTAAAGGAGTGACATGGTGCAGCAGAAAGGTTTTTTTTTTAAATTATTATTGTTTTAATTATTTTCATCATTAAGTCAAATTATTTTTACACTGACTGACATCTGAAATTTCTTTGTTGACTGTTGAACCACCTCTTGTTAATGAATAACCTACAAAACAGCAGCTGGATTTTTATTCAATTTGCTGAAACAATAAGAAAAGTATAAAAGTTAATTATGATGCAAATTATGGCGACAATGACAAAAGAGGTTGTATAATTCTTTCATACAAAAGCAAACTGTAACACAAAATATTGACTAATAACACAAAAATAATTTATACCAAAATGCTAAATAATTTTAAAACTAATAATTTAAATCTCAAATTTAGTTTACCAAGTAAAAAAATGTTGGTTTGATATGAAAAGTTTAATCTGATTGTAAACTTCTTTCTGTTGCATCAATAAAACACGACTGCAGATTCCAACAACACTGATGCATTACTGATAAATCTGGAGGAGGAAGAGGAGAAGCAGCAGGAGGAAGAGGAGGAGGAGGAGGAAATGGAGGAGAAGGAAATGGAGGAGGAGAAAGAGGAGGAGGAAGTTCTGGGACAGCACGGAACAGAGAACGTGTCTGTTCTTTCAGTTTAATATTTGAGTTGGTTTTGGCGCCCCCTAGTGGACAAACACTGACTCTGATCCAGAACCAGCTCACCTGTTGGACTGAGACACCTACGAACTTCACTTGTTAACATATTGTATAACATGTAGCTTTTCTTCTTCTTTGAGCTTCCAAACTTAAAAGTTTTTATTGATCCAGTTTCTTTGTAAGACAGAAATGTTCAATTTTATTAAAATAAAACCAAACAGACTTTATTAACGTCTTTCTGTTAAATGTTTGAACTCTGTGTTACGTGGGGGAGAAATAAACAAACAGAAAATTAGATACATAAATTAATTCATCTTCCTTTACTCTTAAATAACATCTATGCCTTAAAACAAATAAACAATGTTAACACAGTTTACAAAGTAAAATGGTTTATATGAAAAAATAAAACATTTGTTAGGAAAACTTTAAAAACTGCGAGGAAATAATTTCATAATGAAACAATAATTATTTTTTTATTATCTCTACGTGTTGTTTATGGAGTTAAAATGTTGTCTGACAGGAAAAGAGCAGGTGTTTGTGAACTTCAAACTGTTGGTTCAATAAAACACGACTGCAGATTCCAACAACTCTGATGTATATTGATAAATCTGGAGCAGCAGTAGGAGGAGGTTCTTGGACAGCACGGAGCAGAAAACGTCTTTGTTATTTGAGTCAGTTATGCGCCACCTACTGGAAAAGTCCAAGCACTGCATCTGATCCAAACCAGCGCACCTGTAGAACTGAGACACCTGGTGTTGGAACTTGTTAACGGACATTTAGCTTTTCTTCCTCTTTGGGTCAATAAAAAACATTTTGTAAGCTCAGTTTCTCTGTGTGACAGAAATGTTAAAATTTCTTTCATCACAAACCAAACAGACTTTATTAATGTCAGTCAGTCATCATCTGTTACCACTGATTTCTATTGGGAAGCTGGTGTCTATCTTCAGTGGTCTGCGTGTGGGAGGCGGGGCTACACCTGGACAGGTCAACAGTCAGTCACCTTCCAGAGGGATTAATGAAGTATATCTTATCTTTATATGGACAAACAACTACTTACACAGACAATTTAGATTTACTTATTAACATTATGTATATTTTTGGTCTGTGAGAAGAAACCCACACATGAGGAGAACTTTTTGACTCCATGTAGAGACGTCCTGGCTGGTGTATAGCCCAGGACCTTCTCACTGCAAGACAACAGCTCTACCAACTGTGCCACCGTGCAGCCTCCTTCATTAATATGTTTCTGTAAAATGTTCAAACCCGGGTTTGTTCTGAGCAAATTTAAAAACTGCACAAAGTCCAAGTTGGTAAGGCCCAATGGTTCAAAGTCCCTGTGGCAGGGGGTCTGGGGGGACCATTACGGTTTGGAGATGGTCTGAGGTACATTGAGAGCATCTAAAAAGGCAATTTTGGTAAAATAAGTTCATGAATAGAACAATAATTTATGGGCTAAACTAAAAGGTTTTTGAAGATAAAAAGTTTGACAATGTCAAATCAAACTTTATTTATGTTGCACTCTTTATGCCTTTGCAATACAAAGTGCTTCACATGATAAAAACTAGACCCTAACTCCCTGCTATCCCCACACCACCCCCCACCCTCATGAATGATGTCTTGATCTCTAAATTAAAAACTTAATAAACAATTAAACAACAGGCTTGACAACACAGTGAGGAAACCATACAGTGGGTATAAAAAGTCTATGCACTCTGTTAAGGATGCAGGATTCTGTCATGTAAAAAAATTACAGCCAAATAATGTCACAACTCTTTCTACCTTTAATGTGACCTATAACCTGTAGAATGAAATTGAAAAACAAACTAAAACATTTCAAGTGGGAAAATATAAAATTAAAAAATGAAAATAACCTTGTTGCATAAATATGCATACCTTTAAAATAATACTTAGTTGCAGCACCTTTGGTTTTTATCACAGAACTCAGTCTTTTTGGGCAGGAGTCTATCAGCGTGGCACATCTTGAAGTGGAAATATTTACTCACTCTTCTTTGCAAAACTGCTCAAAATCTGACAGATTGCGAGGACATTTCCTGGTACAGCCTTCTTCAGATCAACCCACGGATGTTCAATGGGATTCAGGTCCAGACTCTGGCTGGGCCTTTCCAAAGCCTCAATCTTATTCTAGAGAACCGTTCTTTTGTTGATTTGGATGTGTGCTTTAACTGGTGACAGGTGTGGGCTGACTCCAGTTTAACATGAGTTTGTTTTTTATCCTCACTGACAGATTTCTGTTTGTTTTTCAATTGTATTGTACAGCTTATAGTAAGCATGCTCCTTATTAATAACCTGTTTAAAATGTTGTAAATGACCTGTTTTCTCTGTGAAGGTGGTGAGTAAGAAAGATGCAGATGAAACTGCAGTGACAGATTTCTACCAGCAGGTGTCAGACCCAAGACTCACCATGAAACCTTCTTGTCCTGAAGCTGAAGAAACACCTGCGACCTGCTGAGACCATAAAGAGCAGCTCCAGTCTGGTTCCCCTGGAGCTTTAACCTCAGGACAAGAGCTCAGTCTGACGCTCTGCTGCAGCAGAGTCATCCCACACGGGACAGGAAAAGAATTCCGCCTAATTTCAAAATAAAATTACTTATAAATCATGATAAATCATGTCATAGTTTTACCAAAAAAAAAAAACGTTAATCAAATCTTGCATCTAACGATATGTACCTTTATTAAGTTATTATTTATAGAGGTTCATAATTATCTGAACCCGTAAATTAAATATTTAATTTATTAAAGTTATGCCCCCCTTAAGTCTTTTTTAATTCATTTAGATATTTATACTGGAGTAAGAAATAAAATCAATCAAAACTGGCATTCATAGTTTTGGGGATGCAGATTATGGCGAAAACGACAAAGAAAAGGCCTTTTTGTGGTTTTAAATTTCTTTTCTTAGTTTAAATTTGTGGGTTTATAATTTAAAGAGTTCACTAGCTTAAATCTTTTTTCTGTATCTTGTTCCAGTTTTATGTTCAACAGTATACATATATTAGATATAAAACGGTTTTCTTGGAACTCGTGTAATTTTTTCCAGATTGTCCTCGTTAAACTCATAACTATGACGAGAGCGATTAGAAGACTTTTATTTTGTAAAATTGGACCGGAAGTGTCGTCCTCAGCTTGACAGTCTGGGTTCGGCCGCAGTCAAACGGAGCGCAGCTTCATCTCTGCGCATTTTCTGATTCTGGTTCAGAAACTAGCCGCTCGATCCGGATTTACTTCAGAGAGGAGAGTTCGGATCGAACCGAACCCTGAAGAGCCGAACTGAACTGGACCGGAATAAAGACAGAGACAGAGAGGCGGCTTCATCTCCTCCTGCAGACCGAGCGGAGTCTTCCTCACCGGTACGAACCATTTCTGTCTGACTGACCACTGTGCGCGCGCGTGTGTGTAGGTGTGTGTGCGCGCCACTCCCTTCCATCCTGCTGTCAGATTCACCTGCAGCCAAACATCACAGGTGATCAGAACATCCTTCATGTGACCTGAAACACGCACGATGAGGTCATGTGCGTGTGTGTGTGTTTTGAGTGATGGGGTGGATTACAGGAAGATTTTAGATTTGTGTGTCTGTGTGTGTGTATGACAAAATGATGTAGACATCATTCCAGTAGCTTCCTGTAACCTGCAGGATTTTATTTTGAAGCTCATTCCTGACAGGATGTTCTGTGAGTCAGTTTATTATAAGAGTTTAATTCTGAATGAACATCATGACGTAAGTTTATAATAATAAATAGAACAGAATAATATAAACAGACTGTCAGTATCAAACCGGATCCAGTTGGTTCTGTGTAACTCTGTGGTGCATCACTTTCAGAACCTGGTTCTCTTGGAACAGATCTGAACACAGACACAGATTTGTTCAGTAAATATGACACAAATATCCCCTCAGTATTATAGAACACCACCACGGGGCCTCAGGGACCCACAGGGGCCCCGGGCCTCCTGACGTGTCTGATTGTTTCAGGTCACTCAGTTTTTTCACTGTTTCTTTCTGTTTCAGAGTTGATGAAGATGAGGGCGAATCGTTCGTTCCTACAGCAGAATCTGATCCTGGATTAGTGATGTATCAGAGTTCTTGTGGCTCCTGCTGCGATCCAACATGGCTTCATCAGAACTGATCGTGTGTGTGTTTATCCTGCTGCTTCCTGTGATCAGCGGTCAGTATGAGGAACCATCCAGACAGGAAACAGCAGAACCATTAGAACATGGTTTATAATGATGATGATAAACAGCAGGAACATTAAACTGAATAGAACCCTTTAGATGAGGGGCGGAGTCAGTAACATCATGTGACCAACAGCAGCCTTGATATTTCTAATTTATAATTAGATCATATTCAGATGGATTAAATGAACTCACTAGAATCTTCTCTTTCTTCTTGACGTCCATCACTGATTTGATTTTCTTCTTTAAGGTGTTTCGGGTTTCAGAACCTCTAACTTACAGCCTCAGAGATCTTTACCGCCACCTGCTGGTGATTCTGCATTTATTGAGCATTAAAGAGTCCCTTCCATTAAAAACGGTTTTTCTGAGGTTACTGTTGAATATTTTAGCTCCACAGGTGTTCTTACCTTCATAGTGGGTGTGAAAACAGGTCAATAACCTCTCTTTCAAACTACACAGGTGGTGATAAAACCCGAGTTCTCCCGAGTTCTAACGACCTGTATCTGTTTCATCACAACTCCTTTGTTCGTTAGTATTCATCAGCTCCCGCAGTTGAAACCACACCTAGCATGCTGCTGGCTAAAAGCTGTTAGCATAAGACGTAGCACACAGGAAGAGAGAACGTCTGATGTTCACATGCGCAGCGGGGCAGGAAACAGTATACCTTGCTCTGATATGCTAGTTTGTTAGCCAATCTGAATCCAGCAAATCCAAACAATAAATATGAACGAGCTGCGAACGAGCCGGAACCACCCGAATTTTAATGCAGACAGATTGAAAGGTCTGTTAATCAGTGTTTCCTGACGTTTTTTAGATATAAAATGTTTCATATTACTGGTTAATACTTAAGAAATAACCACAAAGTCATGAAATTTGTATGAAATGACCTCATTAAGAGAAAAGCGTCTCATCTGTTGTGGGACTCTGTGAGAACTGGTCTGTTTAAGATCTGTCATGTGATTCTGGGTCTCTGTGTGTCTGTCTGGATCAGAACCTGATGTTCCGTGTTCCTGAAGCTGCAGAGTTTTTCAGATCCACATTCCTGAAGTGTTTCTTCATTGTGTACCCCCCCACCACCACCACCACCACTTCCTGTCAGGTCCGTGGATACTGAAGCAGACTGCAGTCGGCAGGTCTGAGTGTTGTTGTTCTGATGGTTCTGATAAGACTCTGACTCTCCACCCTCGTCCAATTGTGAGTTTTCAGCAGACTAAACACTGAGACTCTGATGGCTCCAAGAGTCCAGGAAGAGACGGCTTCCTAAGAACTAAAACCCTCACACACACATGCATGCACATACGCGCATGCATGTGTGTGTGTGTGTGTGTGTGTGTGTGTGTGTGTGTGTGTGCATGCACATACGCGCATGCACACACACACACACACACACACACACACACCCGAATCTCCAGGACATCAAGGATGACACGAGTCTCCAGGACATCAAGGATGACACGAGTCTCCAGGACATTAAAGAGGACCTGAGTCTCCAGGACATCAAAAAAGACACAAGTCTCCAGGACATCCCAGATTTGATCTGAACTCAGTCTTAACTGGTTAATCTCAGATCTTGATGTTTCTGGTGGTTCTGATCCAGAACCATCAGGAAAGATCTGATGCTTCTGTCGGCTTTGTTTCTACAAACTGACCTGTTAAAGAAAGCTTGAAGAGCAGTTGTTGTGGCCATGGCAACATGAAACATGATGACTGACACCAGTTTGTTGAAAGTTTCTGGGTTGTGGTTTGAGGTTTTTGTGTCGGTTCTGTTTCTGGATTTGTGATGCTGAGCAGATCGTGTCCCGCCTGAGGTTCTGATAGGCTGATGAGCCACCTCAGCTGGTTTCAGATCAGCCAGATGAGAACATCTGTTCCAGACTCTGAACATGTGTCCGCTGCAGAGTTCGGTTCCACTCAGATCGTTTCACCTGATCAGATCTCAGATCAGTTCTCAGGTCAGATCTATTAAAGTTCAGACTTCTTTCTTCTCCTTCCTGTTTTTGTTTCTTTTACTTTCACTGAAGTGGAACTTTTTCCGTCTTAGAGATCAGAACTTCACTTTGCATCAAACTCAGAACAAAGAACTTGTTTATGGAGCGACTGCGTTCCGCTCGGTTCCTTAAAGTCGACCTCAGTAAAAGTTCAAATCGTCCAGTGAGACGTTTCGTTGAATCATCGTATTAATGATGTTGATGTTTTCCAGGACGTTCAGCAGCTCGAGGCCTCCGGCTCTCAGCGGTGCTCCGATGTTCCAGCTCGTCTCTCAGATTTCACCGAATGCCAGAATGCATCTTTATTATTTTTTGAAGTCGATGAGTTTGACCTTCGACACGATTTGTGTTTCCATAGAAACCCAATCGCATCACTGATCGATCAGAACAGTCACCGTGTGAATCTTCTCTTTATTGTTCTGTGGGATTATAAAAGGATCAGACTCGGATTGTGTAGAAATAAACATGAAGAAGTTATTTTTCTTTGGTCACATGATCACATGATCACATGGTTTTCTTTTTTGTACAGCAGCATCTTGAGGGCCCAAGGGACATTTTGGCCCCTGAATGTCTGAAGTGAATCTGCAGCTTTATTCCTTATTTCTGCAGGTTTTCGGTCTGAAGACGGAGAGGAGAGACATTGTGCCTTCACCAATAGCCTGCAGGGGGCGGAGTCAGTCTCTACCAATGAGCTGCGAGGAGAGGTTCAGGAAAATGGCACGATTCGCTGCAGCCGAGGCTCCCGCTGCTATGGATTATGGGAAAAAAAAGCAGATGGGGAGATGCAGCTGTTGAACCAAGGTGAGAAGTTTTATTACATGTTGTTCTTATAAAGATTGAAATTTATTGTTAAATCTGATGCAGTTCTGATAGTTCAGGTGTGTTTACCTGCAGGTTGTTGGACTCACGTTGGCAACCAGCAGGAGTGTCATGGTAACCGCTGTGTCCTGGTAACGGCGACGCCCTCTCAGATTCAGAAAGCCAGCTACCGTTTCTGCTGCTGCAACCATGATCTCTGCAACTCCAACTACACCGAGGCTCCGCCCACTGCTGACATCCCTGCTCTGAGACCAATGAAGAGAGATGATCATGACAACAGCAACACAGGTGAGCAGGAGACAGGTGTTGCCTTGTCCTGACCAATCAGATTTCATCACAGACTGTTTGGGTTAAACTGAGCTGTTTGTGTGTGAAAAACGAAGTATAGTTCTTATAAAGTTCTTCTGTTTTTGGATCAGACTCCAGAACCAGGTCTGAAACAAATCTGTGAGGTACTGGTGGTTTCATAAACCAGGTCATGTGGTGATGGTGGGTCAGACAGAGACCTGCAGCCGGTCTGGGTTCTTCTGAGTCCATCTTTATGAGGACAAAGTTTACTGTTAGACCATTCCAGGCCGGACCTTGAAGGGTCCTTATAACAGACTCGTTCTGGTTTCAGGGTCCGGTGGACTCGATGATGCAGGAAGACAAGACAGACGTCTCACACTGTCAGTTTTATCTTTCCACAGATCGTCGGCTGACGCTCAAGGAGACGGCACTCGTTGCCCTGGTAACAGTTGCCATAGCAGCCATCGTCATCATGGCGCTGTTCTTTGGATACCGAGTGATAAAAAGTAAAACATTTAAATACTTTTCACTCAAAATAAAAACTAAAAACCAGAATCCTGTTAAAAATGTTTCCATCGACTTTCTGTTCAGAATCAGCAGGAAAAACACAAATTCTGGATATTTTTCTTCCTGGTTGATCATTTAGTTCCCAAACGAACAAACTGCAGACACAATCTGTAGACTTGTGTAATGAACGATGATCAGTAATTAGTTATTGATTATTTATTGACTGATTGTGTGTTGTATGATTCAGTGAAGCAGAAACTCAGTCTGTCGGCTGTGGACATGATGGAGGCTGCAAACAGCGACTCAGCTGTCGACTTCAACAACCTCAAACTGCTGGAGGTACAAACACACACACACACACGTGCACGTGCACACACCTACACACACTCATGTTGGTGCCCTGACCCCTCCGTCCTCTCTGGCAGCTGATTGGTCGAGGTCGTTACGGCTCTGTGTTTCGTGGCTCTCTGAACGAACGCTGCGTAGCTGTTAAAGTCTTCAGCTCAGCTAACCGGCAGAACTTCACTAACGAGCTCTGCATCTACCGCCTGCCGCTGCTTCAGCAGCACGACAACATCGCCCGGTTCCTGACCGCAGACGAGAAGACAGCAGCTGATGGACGTCCAGAGTTCCTGATCCTCATGGAGTTCTATCCACATGTAAGAACTCCAAAACACTACAGCGTAACAAGGAAATGTTTTTATTTATGTTTACAGTGATCAGTCCAAATAACTAAAACACAAATATAAACCACCATGTGCAGGATCTCCTTTTGTTCTTTATATTTTTACAATTTGATAAACTGAATTATATTAATAAATAAAATAATTTTTAACTTTGCTTTTTTAAAAGTATTAAAAATAAATTGAGCTTGTAAAGACAGTGCTAATATTTATATTTGAAATATATTTTAACCAGTTTTACATAGAAGTGAAACTGATTTCAGTGAGTGTTTAAACTCTGACATCAGGATCACATCGTGGTTTAAAACTAGTTTCTTCACGGTTTCCAGTAGAACATGATGATGACTGTGGGTTGAACTCCTGCAGCTCAGCAGCTCTGACCTCTACATGATGAACATCTCAGCAGAAACTGCTTGTTGTGATGTCATGAGCTGTGCAGCCTGTAGAGGCGCTGTGGTGCACATCAAACATCTCTGTGTTTCTATGGCTCCAGTTCAGCTGGAAACCGGCGCCATTATGTCTACTTCCTGTCTAGATCTCCTAACCCACAGGGATTTTTTGTTTTGTGTCCTTATATGGTCGTCGAGTCCTCAACAATCATCAGAACTTCCTGTTCTCAGACATAAACATCTTCATCTTCCTGTTTATGTTTACACTCTGACGCACGTCGTGTTTCTGTTACACTCAGCTGATGTGTTCCGGTGGGTTCTGGACATCGGGTCATTCCCATTACCTTTATCTTTAGAACATCGAGTCTGAAACCCAGAACCATCAGTTCAATAGGATTTAGTTTCTAAATGAAAAGTTCTGTTGGATGTTTCAAGCAGAGAAGAACTGTTTGGATTCACCTCAGTTTAACTAAATGTCCAATTAAAAACTAATTTTAGTTGTAACTTTCTGGCTGGACAGTAAGCAGCTCATCAGGGTCTCAGACGGTTTCTGAAGTCTGGAAGTTTCACAACATGCAGTAAGTTTATTCTGTTAGTCCACAGCAGCCTGAGTTTTACACTTTACACTGTGGTTGTTGTTGTTGTTGTGTGTGTGTGTGTGTGTGTGTTGTATTAAATCTGCACTCATTAAACTGAAACTGCTGTTTGTGCTGATGAAAATTCATCAACAGTTCAGAGTTATTTAACATCCAGGACTGAGTTTAAACATCTTCAGAGGATTTTCTCTACAACATGTTAGAAAACAGATTTATAAAAACATTTTGAGGATTTAAGAGCTGCAGTGAAACAGTGTAACGTGATTCTGGACTGAACATGTTTGTGTTTGGATGTTCCAGGGCTGTCTGTCTCGATACCTGTCTGTCCACACCGTGGACTGGGTGACCTGCTGCAGGATGACTCACGGAGTGACTAGAGGACTCGCCTTCCTGCACACAGAACTCTACAGAGGAGGTACAAAACTTATTCATCACTGCAGCTTCCATCAAACAGACGGGAGGGACTATAGGGACTATTTTATCAGGTGGATGAAGAACAGTCCAAGTCAACCATCTCTGGGAAACGTCCTGCGTTAAACCTTTAAATGAATCCTGAACATGAGACAAGGTGAGAAACATCAGAACAGCTGGTCTCCTGTTCGATGGTCTGGTCTGTGGTGGTTTCAGGTATCTGACCCAAGTCTGGAACCGTTGATGCTCCAGAACTCAGATAACAATCAGACGCTGAAACAAGAAGATTCTCAAACAAATAGAATAAATCTGATTTATGAGATAAAATTTTAAAAAACAGATTTATAATCAGCTGATAGATGCTTATGTTTTTTGTCTTCACTCAGACCAGTACAAACCACCTGTGGCCCACAGAGACCTGACTAGCAGGAACGTTCTGGTCCGAGCAGATCTTTCCTGCGTCCTCGCAGACTTTGGTCTGTCCATGAAGCTGACAGGAACCAGGTCCTGTTGCCCTGGAGACGATGACACCATGGCCATATCAGAGGTCGGGTCACCTCTCTGTTTTATACTTGATGTTTTCTGGGCTGCTGGTGTAACATGAGGGAGGTGGAGCTAACACCTGTGTTTGCAGGTGGGGACGGTGCGCTACATGTCTCCGGAGGTTCTGGGTGGAGCTCTGAACCTCAGAGACTGTGAGTCGGCTCTGAAACAGGTTGATGTTTATGCTCTGGGTCTGCTGTACTGGGAAAGCTTCAGGAGATGCTCGGACCTGTTCCCAGGTAACACCTGATCACACCTGTCACCAGACTCCGTCACAGCTGCACAGGTGAAAGCATGTAGCATCTCCAGATGTTTGTTGTCTGTTCAGGTGACGAGGTTCCAGAGTACCAGCTGGCCTTCCAGGCTGAAGCCGGTAATCATCCCAGCTTTGAGGACATGCAGATCCTGGTGGTCCGCCAGAAACACAGACCCCGGTTCCCTGAAGCCTGGAAGGAGAACAGCATGGTCAGGACTCATACTGTTTTCCTTTAACCTGCAGAACCTTTCAGAACCTCTGCTGTCCGCGGAACATGTAACTGCAGAACCCGTGAATCTCTTTAATTGATGTTTGTAGGCACTGCGGTCCCTCAAGGAGACCATGGAGGACTGCTGGGACCAGGACGCTGAAGCCAGACTCACTGCTCAGTGTGCTGAAGAACGACTGGTTGAACTCGCACTGCTGAGTCCACACACATCACTACACAACCACAGGTACACAACCACAGGTACACAACCACAGGTACACAACCACAGGTACACACATCACTACACAACCACAGGTACACAACCACAGGTACACAACCACAGGTACACACATCACTACACAACCACAGGTACACACACTACACAACCACAGGTACACAACCACAGGTACACAACCACAGGTACACACATCACTACACAACCACAGGTACACACATCACTACACAACCACAGGTACACACATCACTACACAACCACAGGTACACAACCACAGGTACACACATCACTACACAACCACAGGTACACAACCACAGGTACACAACCACAGGTACACACATCACTACACAACCACAGGTACACACATCACTACACAACCACAGGTACACAACCACAGGTACACACATCACTACACAACCACAGGTACACAACCACAGCTACACACCCACAGGTACACAACCACAGGTACACACATCACTACACAACCACAGGTACACAACCACAGGTACACAACCACAGGTACACACATCACTACACAACCACAGGTACACAACCACAGGTACACAACCACAGGTACACAACCACAGGTACACACATCACTACACAACCACAGGTACACACATCACTACACAACCACAGGTACACAACCACAGGTACACACATCACTACACAACCACAGGTACACAACCACAGGTACACAACCACAGGTACACACATCACTACACAACCACAGGTACACAACCACAGGTACACAACCACAGGTACACAACCACAGGTACACACATCACTACACACCCACAGGTACACAACCACAGGTACACAACCACAGGTACACACATCACTACACAACCACAGGTACACAACCACAGGTACACACATCACTACACAACCACAGGTACACACATCACTACACAACCACAGGTACACAACCACAGGTACACAACCACAGGTACACACATCACTACACAACCACAGGTACACAACCACAGGTACACAACCACAGGTACACACATCACTACACAACCACAGGTACACACCTCACTACACAACCACAGGTACACAACCACAGGTACACAACCACAGGTACACACATCACTACACAACCACAGGTACACAACCACAGGTACACAACCACAGGTACACACATCACTACACAACCACAGGTACACACATCACTACACAACCACAGGTACACAACCACAGGTACACACATCACTACACAACCACAGGTACACAACCACAGGTACACAACCACAGGTACACACATCACTACACAACCACAGGTACACAACCACAGGTACACAACCACAGGTACACACATCACTACACAACCACAGGTACACACATCACTACACAACCACAGGTACACAACCACAGGTACACAACCACAGGTACACAACCACAGGTACACACATCACTACACAACCACAGGTACACAACCACAGGTACACAACCACAGGTACACAACCACAGGTACACACATCACTACACAACCACAGGTACACACATCACTACACAACCACAGGTACACAACCACAGGTACACAACCACAGGTACACACATCACTACACAACCACAGGTACACAACCACAGGTACACAACCACAGGTACACACATCACTACACAACCACAGGTACACACATCACTACACAACCACAGGTACACACATCACTACACAACCACAGGTACACAACCACAGGTACACAACCACAGGTACACAACCACAGGTACACACATCACTACACAACCACAGGTACACAACCACAGGTACACACATCACTACACAACCACAGGTACACCCACCACTACACAACCACAGGTACACACATCACTACACAACCACAGGTACACAACCACAGGTACACAACCACAGGTACACACATCACTACACAACCACAGGTACACACATCACTACACAACCACAGGTACACAACCACAGGTACACACATCACTACACAACCACAGGTACACAACCACAGGTACACAACCACAGGTACACACATCACTACACAACCACAGGTACACACATCACTACACAACCACAGGTACACACATCACTACACAACCACAGGTACACAACCACAGGTACACACATCACTACACAACCACAGGTACACAACCACAGGTACACAACCACAGGTACACAACCACAGGTACACACATCACTACACAACCACAGGTACACAACCACAGGTACACACATCACTACACAACCACAGGTACACAACCACAGGTACACAACCACAGGTACACACATCACTACACAACCACAGGTACACACATCACTACACAACCACAGGTACACAACCACAGGTACACAACCACAGGTACACAACCACAGGTACACACATCACTACACAACCACAGGTACACACATCACTACACAACCACAGGTACACAACCACAGGTACACACATCACTACACAACCACAGGTACACACATCACTACACAACCACAGGTACACACATCACTACACAACCACAGGTACACAACCACAGGTACACACCCACAGGTACACACATCACTACACACCCACAGGTACACAACCACAGGTACACACATCACTACACAACCACAGGTACACAACCACAGGTACACACATCACTACACAACCACAGGTACACACATCACTACACAACCACAGGTACACACATCACTACACAACCACAGGTACACAACCACAGGTACACAACCACAGGTACACACCACAGGTACACACATCACTACACAACCACAGGTACACACATCACTACACAACCACAGGTACACAACCACAGGTACACACATCACTACACAACCACAGGTACACACCCACAGGTACACAACCACAGGTACACAACCACAGGTACACACACCACTACACAACCACAGGTACACAACCACAGGTACACAACCACAGGTACACAACCACAGGTACACACATCACTACACAACCACAGGTACACACATCACTACACAACCACAGGTACACACATCACTACACAACCACAGGTACACAACCACAGGTACACAACCACAGGTACACACATCACTACACAACCACAGGTACACAACCACAGGTACACAACCACAGGTACACAACCACAGGTACACACATCACTACACAACCACAGGTACACAACCACAGGTACACACATCACTACACAACCACAGGTACACAACCACAGGTACACAACCACAGGTACACAACCACAGGTACACACATCACTACACAACCACAGGTACACAACCACAGGTACACACATCACTACACAACCACAGGTACACACATCACTACACAACCACAGGTACACAACCACAGGTACACAACCACAGGTACACACATCACTACACAACCACAGGTACACAACCACAGGTACACAACCACAGGTACACACATCACTACACAACCACAGGTACACACATCACTACACAACCACAGGTACACACATCACTACACAACCACAGGTACACAACCACAGGTACACACATCACTACACAACCACAGGTACACAACCACAGGTACACAACCACAGGTACACACATCACTACACAACTACAGGTACACAACTACAGGTTCACAACCACAGGGCCACAACAACCACAGTAAACATTAACTTAAACCATTTCTAACTTCCTGGTTTCTGTCTCTCAGGAATTTGTCTCATGGCTGTTGGACCTCGCAGGTCAGTTCTG
This sequence comes from Pachypanchax playfairii, assembly GCA_006937955.1. NCBI lineage: Eukaryota > Metazoa > Chordata > Actinopteri > Cyprinodontiformes > Aplocheilidae > Pachypanchax > Pachypanchax playfairii. The sequence continues at coordinate 10,664,386 of SSNP01000002.1, read as the reverse complement.
CCTCCACCTACATTGAGGATCTTCAGGTGGGCGTGGTAAGAAATCTCAAGGGAGTTGAGCAGCAGGCATCAGTTGTCAAGACGACCTCAGGTGGAGCAGAATGTTTGGAGAAGAACAGGAATTCGATCAACTTCAATCGGCAGCAGACACAGGTAGAAGCTCAGAAGGTGAACAAGTAAAATAATAAAAATCACGACTCCATCAGACACTCTGTGACTTTCTGTCAGACTCAGGCTCGTTCAGCCAGCAGCACGATGACTTCCTGTAGCCTGAGACCAGACGCAACCCTCTGCACCATGTCTCAGCACATCAGTAACATACAGAGAACCGTTCCTGCATGTGTGCAGCTCACGCAGGAAGATCTACAGACCTCCAAGCTGGATCCCAAAGAGGTTTTACTTTTTATTTCATCTTTAGTTCATCTGCCTCCACATGAACTACATCTGTCAACATCTGTCTCTGCAGGTTGATAAGAACCTGAGGGAAACGTCTGATGAAATTCTGATGGAACATTCACTGAAGCAGTTTGGTTTAGAACCAAAAACCTCCAACCTGCCGTACCGTCTGGTACTTCACAGCATGGAGGTAATTCTGCTCAACCATCTTCAGTTCCTTGTAGCTGCTACTGAACTCTGTAACATTTGTTCCTGTTGATTGTCCAGGCCACAGCTCAGGGTGATCCAGAGCCTTCTGCCTCCATCCACCCCCTCCCCAAACAACTGAACCTGCCCCAGAGGCCCACCAGTCTCCACCTGCTCCACAAACCCAAGGATGCTGGTTCAGTCTCCTCTCAGCTGAAGCTGGAGAAGCTCAGGTCAAAGCCTCAGCAGGTAGGAAGTCTGATCAGACTGGTTTTCACTAAACAGGTTCAGGTGTATCCAGACAGCCATGAGGAAGATGGTGGTACTGAAACAATGCTGACATCAACACCCAGACCTGACCAGCTGGGGTCCAATACAGGTCAGTGCAGGAAATGACTGGTGCTAAAATGGCCACACCCACTCAAATAGATGGAGTGCACCTGGCCACTGTAAGCTGAGTGCGTGTGCAGCAGGTGGTTAATGACAGCGTGTGTGTGCAGCAGCTGGTTACTGACGGCGTGCGTGTGCAGCAGCTGGTTACTGACAGCTTGTTCTCACAGCAGCTGGTTACTGACGGCGTGCGTGTGCAGCAGCTGGTTACTGACGGCGTGCGTGTGCAGCAGCTGGTTACTGACAGCTTGTTCTCACAGCAGCTGGTTACTGACGGCGTGTGTGTGCAGCAGCTGGTTACTGACAGCTTGTTCTCACAGCAGCTGGTTACTGACGGCGTGCGTGTGCAGCAGCTGGTTACTGACAGCTTGTTCTCACAGCAGCTGGTTACTGACGGCGTGCGTGTGCAGCAGCTGGTTACTGACAGCTTGTTCTCTCAGCAGCTGAACGTCTCGATGTTCTTCAGTTTTATTTTCAGCTCATTTTATATCCATAACATCAAATTAACTTTCCAGCTGTGCAGATGTTTTCTTCACTAGCGCATCAGTAATCAGGAATGTTCCATGTTTCAGGTGGAAACGGGTGTTGCTAAGATGAACACAGTGACAGTTGCCCCGCCTGTAGAACCACACGTGGTTACTACGGTTACCAACATGAGAAGTAGTACTGCTAACACAAGAGAAGTTCTCTGCATCACGAGCAGCTGCAGTGCAGGAGTTCCCACCCTGGTGACCAATAAGATGATCGGAGGAGGTCGAACCAACCCTGCAGGACCGCAGGAGGAGGAGGAGGAGGCAGGGATGGGTGGAGGAGGAGATCAACACCTGAACCTGCTCAACTTCAGTCCTGATGAACATGAACCTCTGCTGAGTAGTGAACAGCTGCCTGCAGAGAGCAAACCTCATCCTCTTCCTCCTCCTTATCATCATCACAACCGAGGTGGAGGTCAAGGATCCAACTCCAACAACAACAACAACCGACTCACTCTGGGCTCGGAGGTCAAGGTCCTTGAGCCTGAACAGAATAGGCCTTCAGAAGTCAGCCATCTTAAACCTGAACCACAACCAGAACCCAGGATCAGGGGATCAGGTGCAGTCGTAGATCCCGAACAGAAAGATTTGTTCTGTGATCCAGCAACACTGCAGGCTCCTCCTACCACCTGCAATGTCAGTGAAGGATCAGATAAAACTCAGTGTCTGAAAGATGCAGATGCTCCAGCAACCCAGACCTCATGGGACCAAAGCTCGACTCCCCACACCGCAGGAGCTTTGACCTCAGATAAACCAGTCACCATTCAGACACCGTCATCACCAGAAGCTTCACCTGTGGACATTCCAGCCCCAGAAACTCCAGCTTTAGAAAGTTCAATATTGCAACCTGCAGATCTGGAGAATCAAGCTTTAAAACCTCAAATACAGGTTCTACTGCAGGCCCAGCTGAGACAACCCAAAGCCAGGAGACCAGACCGTCCCTGTTCCCTGGACTTGTCCTCGTCCAGCATCTCCTCAGGTAGGTCACAATCAAAGGATTTATATAGTTTCTTATCTTCAGTCTTCATTATTGTTCAGAATATTACAAGATAAAATATTTGTCTCAGATGAAAGTTCTGATCCAGTCTTCAGTTCTTTCTACTTTCCTTCAAGCAGCCAGACTCTTCATCGATATGGTTCAAGACTTTCAGAGTTTGTCTTTGGACTTTCAGTTCAGTCATGTGACACATGTTTAAATAATCAGACAGAAGAAGCATCAAAACTAAAAAAGATTCTGCAGCAGATGTTTAGAGGCAACAAATTTGCAGCTCTTGAAGCTGATTGGCTGTTCGAATATAAGCCACACCCTTCCAGCCACATCCGAGCATCATGTCCCTCCTTCAGCATCAGTTGCTCTGCTGCAGGTTCTGTCCAGGTGAACATCTGTAATACATCTGTTTTCTAATGATCTTTTCTTTTTCCTCAGATGACCTTTCTGTGACTGACGGTGGCAGTTTGAGCGCCACAGGAGAGAAAATAAAACGCAGAGTTAAGACTCCGTATACCCTAAAAAAATGGCGTCCAGCCTCATGGGTTATTTCTGCAGATGCAGCTGTTGACCTGGACTTTGAGTTCAGCTCCACTAACAGCAGTCAGATCCAGTTCTCATCTGGTCCTCACAGAGCAGGAAGTGTCGGGATCCCCAAAATCAATCAGTCCAAGTCCAGCATGGCTGTGTTTTTGGTTGGAGGAGGAGCCACAGCGACCACGACCTCTGAACCTGATGGAATGACCCGTTTCTAAAAAACTGCTGGAGTCAAAGCGAAGCTGTTTTATTTTTTTCTTCTCTTTTCTTTTTTCTGTTAGAATAAGAAGCTGCAGAACTCGACCACGACACGGAAAAACATCAGATTAGTTTTATTTTACTAGCAGCAGGTTTTTAATCTAATGACTGAAACAAACTCTGTGTGTGGAGTCAGCAGGTGGCTCTGCAGGTGGTGCAACAGGTGGTGCTGCTGGTGGTGCTGCAGGTGGCTCTGCAGGTGGTGCTACAGGTGGTGCTGCTGGTGGTGCTGCAGGTGGCTCTGCAGGTGGTGCTACAGGTGGTGCTGCAGGTGACGCTACAGGTGGTGCTGCAGGTGACGCTACAGGTGGTGCCGCAGGTGACGCTGCAGGCTACATCTCACCTGGTTGTTTAAAACTGAGTTTCTGTTGAAGCCAAACAGGAAGTAAAAGGCTCAAATAGAAGCAGAAACAGCTGACTGATCATGTGATCAGGTCCCTTTAATGCTTCCTCGGGTTTTGTGATATTTTAAACTGTAGAAAAGAAATAGACTTGCTGATGGAAGAGTTTTTAACGAGTATCGTTTACTGACCCGTGATGTCCTTCCTGTACAATTTGGATTGTTTGGGCTCCTTCCTGATTGGTCTTCAGCTGGTGTGCGTGTCTCAGTAACAGGAACCTGAGCTGTTCCAGGACTTGAACTTCTCCCAGGTGAACTTTCAGGCTGTGACCAGCTTGTCTGGAAAGTTAAAGGTTTCAAGTTTCAGAGACTCACCTGCAGAAAGTCCCTCTTAGGATAAAAACAGCAGGACTTCCTGATCCTGGATCCAGCTGTAAGCAGCTGGTGTCTGTTTAGATCTCTGTGTTCTGCACAAACCCCCAAACTTACAGAACTCACATTATTAAACCTGCCAGCTAAACAGAGTCACTTCTGTTGGTTCTTGGTGCTCAAATCACCAGTGGATCAGGTCTCTGTGTGGCCCAGATCCAGATTGAGGACTTGACTTGTCAGAGGTTTGATAGTTTTTGGAGGTTTGTGGTCAGTGAGACGGTTTTGTCTAAACGATAAACAGATTTTTAAGCACTTTAAACAGACCCAGTTATTAAAGAACTAATAAAATGAACATTTGGTTCAGTTTCAGTTGTAAAAATGACGTCTGTGTTTGTGAGATCTAAGAAGACGTTTTCTGTGACATGTAGCTATGCAGACAGCTTGTCCATCTGTCCACAGTCTGTTGGACTCACACAGGAAACAGACCGACAGCTTCACTGTTGGAGAATCTGCTGCTTTTTATTTGCACTTTGAAATCAGCTGCCTTGTGAGGTCCACCGTGAACAACGTGTCAGAATTGGAGCGAAGCAGAACAAACATCTGCAAAGATGAACACGGATCAGATCCGGAGACATTTAACAAAACATGACTGAAGACGGGAACGAGTCTGAAGATGAACATCTGCTGCTCTGATAAAAGATTTACATTTTAATTCATGCAGCTTTAATTTACCCAACATGCATCTGGTCACACAATTCTGGTTCTGGTGCTGAATAAGAGCAACTCATCTTTAAATCTAGATGTTTTAATCTTTGAGATTAAAGTCATGGATCCTTCAAAAAAAAAGTCAATCTGCTTCCTCCAGAAAAAGAAGTTTTCAGACCGAGCTCCAGCTGCTGGTTTTATAACTGAAACTTTTTACTTAAGTTTTAGTTTTTTTACAGAAGTTCTGCACCTTTTTTCCAAGTTCTTGATTTTATAAAATGCACGTTGTGTTTATTTAGTGTCACATGCACATCAGCTTGTTTAAACCTGCAGTCAGTTAACAGCATTTATTAAACCTGTTTGTCTTAAATTTCAGATATTTACCTACAGTAATACGATCAAACTCTTTAAGATCTCTTTTAAGATCAGTTTTGTTAGTTTTATATTTTCTACAGTTTGTACCGTTTGTAGATGCTGATGTGTCCGTATGCGTCCTGAGAGTTTTTTTACTTTATGGAATCTGTCACAGCAGGTCTGAGCTGAACTTTAGAACCAGAACTCAGTTTGGTTCAGAGACTTTTCTGATCCGGCTGTTCAGCAGCTCATCTTCAGAGTTTTAGCTCTTGTTGTGTCTGCTGATTCCAAACACAGGTTGGATTACTTTCACAGAGAAAACCAGAAAACATCAAATGAACTTTTAAAACCAGAGAGCAGACCGGAGATCAGCTCCTGCGGCCCTAAACAAGGACGGACGGATACCGGAGTTAATCAATATGTACATGAGGTGTTAATGTCAAGATTATTAACAGAAGTATAAAAAATATCTAATATGTAAAAGAAAACTATGAGATTCTTTCATAACCTGTTAAATAGTGAAAAGATAAAGACATAAAAACCCTTTAAATTCACTCACTATAGCTCATTTACTGTCATAATGTTTAGTGATGAGAATCTGTAGATGAGCATGAAGGATCGAGCATGACGTCACTGTGCAGCTGATGGACTTTCTGCTGGAGCTGCTTCATATTCACAGTTCACAAAAACCCTTTTTATAACATCTGTTTGCTGAGATGTGGGGGTGTTAAATGTTTCATTAATCTTTAGAAGTAGTTCTTGTTTAATGAGCATCAGAGGAAACCTGAGAGCAGCAGACCAGGTGATGTGTGATGTAGATAGACCCTGACCTGTAAGTGCTGTCTGTCCTCTGACTCCGAGGTTCAGACATGTTGTGTATCTGTTTATTCTGTGTGTGTGATAGTTTCCAGAAGTGTAAATACACATTGTAAACTTCCATATGGGACCTGTAGCTGTAAACTGTTATTGTCTTCTGCAGATGTGATCCAGCTGCTCACTGTTAACACGCTGTATTTCCTGCATGCTGCACGACCCTGCAGACCCGGTTTAACAGTTTCACTCCATCATCATGTAGAAACCACGTCCAACCTTCAAGCTCACTATTAAATAAAGAGAAAAGTTTCACTGAATCCATGTTGTTGTTTATAAACATCTCAGGTTGATTCACGTGACACGTATGTATTTACTGTTCAAATAATAAACGTTTCAGTAGTGATACTTGAAGTAATTAAAACCTGAGTGTCAGTTTGGAGCCGATTGGAGCGACGCTTAAATCCTACAGATAAATTTTAGCACTTTAACATGTTTGATTAGTTAGTTTACCAATTGAATCCCATTTTACCGCAAAATATTTAATCATTCCACAAATAGACAGCTGTTTCACCCTGTATCAGAAATATACCAAATTAGAAAATACTTCTTGAAGTACAACTACATAGTAAATAAAACTGCTTTAATACCTGTGGATCCTTAATAACCTGTAACCTTCACCTGAGTCTCTTATTACAGTGTTCGTAATAACTTTCCTGCTGTTATTTACATGGTAATAAACAGTTATTACACATTTCTGCCTGTATTTTACCTCCAGCCTCGAACATTAAACCATAAACTAAGTTTAAATGTAATCCATGTTCCAGGAAACACAAACCACTCTGATGGAGAACGTGCTGAAATCATGCTTTATTAAATCATTAATGCATCAAACTCGAGGAGGATGAAATATAACTCTACACCAGCAGATCAATTAAAACAAAGTGCAGGGCGTTAAACAAAACTTCTTCTCACAGGAGATGAACTCAGTCTTGTGAATGAAGAAACCCTGACTGACAAGGTGAAACATCTAAAACCTACACGCACACTCAAACACACAAACACATCAGCTACTGTCCTCCAAGAGACGGCGCTGCGTCTGCACAGCAGAGCTGGTGTTGGCTTCCTGTTCGCTTATGGCCAGGAGATGGTTCTATCGGAGAGCCAATCCAGCCGTCCTGTGCCAGACGCAGAGCTCTGGATTCATACGAATCTTAAAGCAGAGAGTGCAGGCCGCTCGCTCTCTCTGCTGGTCATCAAATCATGGTATTACGACACAGTTAGACTGAGCACAAGGCCGGTTCATGCTGCTTACATGAGGGTGATGCAAACAGCACTCAGGGCCTTACGCTCACGGTACAACTCATAGGAAACTGTAATATCACACGCAGACGTGTGTCCAAACAATAACTTTGTCTTTTGTTTTTGGTTCAGAACATCAACAGGGAGCCTCTCTACCTGCTGAGGCAATCTTAAGACTTCAACTTCTTGTTGAGGCACAGAGTTTAGTTTCTCCGTTTAACAGGGTATTCGTTCCTGTGGAAACTTTCTCCTGTTAAACTACATTTAGTTTCATTTAGTTTCAGTTAATATTATTGTCATAAATAACAATCATACATTTCTCATAACCGGTAAATTCGGCTATATACATTATGTACATGTCACAGAAAAGAGGTTCAAATATCTAAGTCATAGTTATCCAATATGGCACATTTTATAACAACTTTAGACTTTAGTCTAGTTTGGCAAAAATTAATGTCAAGTTTGGTACAAAAATAGTTCATATTTACAAGAACAGAGATCCAGATCTTTATCACGTAGGATTATAGTAGATAATAAACAGTGAGGGAAACGGGGACATAAATTAGTTTTTGTTTTTTTACATGGATCGAATGTGAACGTCGACAGTTGCCGAGTCAGAGCCGAGCTCGTTGGACAGCCGGAGGGTGTACACTCCACCATCACCCTCCTTCACTGCACAGATGGTTAGAGTTGAGAGGTCAGCTGCATTCTCCACATGGAAGCGTGTGTCCCCGTTGGGGAGGGTTCGACCCGAGCGAACCCACTGGACAGAGGGGGCGGGGTCTCCGGAGAACATGCCTGCCACAGTCAGAGATTTCCCCGATTCAGCGCTGACATGCTGCGGAAGAGCTTCGATCTTTGGTGGAGTGCCTGTTAACGGAGACGAGAGAAAAATCCAGACTGAATAAAATGTTCCTGCATGTGTTTTACTCTGATTCTCCCGTTTAATCACTGGAGAGTTAATGTAGGAGACGTAAGCAGACGAGCAGCAACAGATCTGGTGTCGTTCTAGCAGCTTAAGTTTGTAACTTTATGTTGAAAGAGTGAAATAAACTTAATGTGCTTTAACATATAAATAACTGCTTCTAAACCAGCTGCTGTTTCAGTTTTCATTGTTCAGTTAAAATATTTTTCTAATATCAAAGCAAACATGACAAATACCACTTGTTAGTTGCAGAAAGAGAAAAAACCCTGAAGCATTTTAGTTCCATCTTTCCTCACAGACACATTGTTTTATTGTTTCAGGCATTTAACTGTAAAATCTCACCTCGTTTAACCCGAGTGGAGGGCGACTCAGCATGCGAGTGTGAACACACTTCCATCGTTTGGCTTCTGGAGCTCATGGAAACCAGTGATTCAGCCACCATGGCAGATATGTTAGTTGACGACATGCTCTGAAAGGAATATTCACCAGCAGCAGAGCGAGAACTGCTGCTGTAGCTCCCGGCCTGCATGGAGGCGGACTCCATGTGAACTGACGAGGCAGAGAAACTTTTCTGCATGCTCACAGCAGCATCAGTGGAACTGCTGTGTTCCACAACAGTCATTGTTGCTGGTTCCTCAACAAGAGCTTTAAAAATGCACATAACAAGCAGACAGCTCAGATCACAGAGAGCAGAAAGTATGACATACTGAACGCAGACACAGAGCGCAAGCGGGGGGGTTGGATTCAGTCTGAACATCTCCGAGCTGAATTAGGACTTAAAGTTTAATGTTGGGATCCGGTTTTCTTTTTTTATCATAAATTTAAACATGCAATCAAACTGTTTGGTTAAAGACCAGAAGAAACTTACTGATGACGTTTAGGGATGATGTTGCAGAACACTGTCCAAACTGATTCCTGGCTTTTACTGTGTATTTTCCAGTATCTGCAGCTGTGGCTTCACATAATTCCAGCGTGAAAACATTCTTGGACTGGCTCAGTCTGATGTTGGGTGTGACAGATATCTGTAAAAACACACTGGTTATTGAAACACAGACTGATATCAGCTACTACAAACATGAAGGTAAAACAAACACTCACTGTCATGTTGTCTTTTAACCACTCCACTTCAGGAAAAGGTTCTCCTGCAACTTCACAGGTAAATTTAACATGTTGTCCCTCGTTCACATTCTGGGACCTGGGTTGAACCAGGAAGTGGGGCGCATCAGGGCATTTGGCCGTGACTTCTGTGTCGAACTGGCACAACGGTGACTTGACTGAAGAAACCACTTGTTCTCTTTCAGATGGGGTTGGAGATTTAGGAGTAGGTGACTTAGGTGTTGGGGACTTGGGTGTTGGAGACTTGGGTGTTGGAGATTTTGGTGATACAGGAGACTTTACTCTTTGGGGTGACTTGACTGGCTCAGGAGACTTTACTCTCTGAGGAGATTTGACTGGTTCGGGGGACTTGGCCAGAGGTGATTTAGCCTCTGGAGAAGTGACTCTGGGAGCTGCAGCTACTTTCTCCTTTGATTCAGACTTCTTGATTTTTAAAGTAAAATGAGCTTCTTGTTTTCCTCCAGTATTTTCTACCAGTAGTGTGTAGCTCCCTTCATCTGACATCTCAACCGCAGAAATCTCAAAGGTGGAATTGTACTGAGTGGAGACGATGTGGTGACGAGCAGAAGGACAAACAGCTGCTCCTTCACGTAGCCAGGTAATAGACGGTGATGGTTCACCATCCACATCACACTCAAATCTAGCATTGTCTCCCTCCTCCACAGTCAGAGATTTTGGTTTGGTCACGATGGAGGCAGGAACACCAGGTTTCTCCTTTGGAACTTCGACAACAGTGGTGGTCTCTTTCACACTTTCAGTGAAAACTTCTTCTACAGTTGTTTTAGAGGATGAAACATGGTAAACTTCAGTTCGGGTCATCTCCGGCAAATGGGCTGATGGCGGCTCCTCGTCTTTGCGGAGTGATGAGAAAGCAGCATATTCTTCTCCTGCTACATCCAGTGTAGCATAGTCAGACGTCTCTCCTTTAGTGTTCTTACAGACCACACGGTAGGTACCAGAGTCTTCAGTCACACAGTTGTTGATCTGGAGAGTTAAAACTCCACTGATGTTGGTTATGTGGTACTTGCTGCTCTGGTGAATCTCTTTCCCGTTGTGGAACCATGTGACCTCAGGCTCAGGTTTAGCTTGGATATTCAGGGTAAACCTTGTGTTTGAGCCATAAGGTACACGATGAGATCGCATCCTGATGGTGATACGTGGGGTATGATCAAGGCTGAAAGGAATCTGTGTCACCACCTCAACTTTCCTCTCTACAGATCTTCTTTCTGACCTGAGCGCCTGCTTTCTCTCTTCATACCGGGACATAAAGTCCACTTTCGGAAGAGCCACATCTGTTTTTAAAGCCTTTTCCAGGGCAGGAGATTTCACTGTATCTGGTTCAGGTAAAGGAATCTTTTTGATTGGTTTCGGTATATATTCTGATGTAATAGTTGTCAGATGTTCTGATTCACTGGCTTCAGAGAAGGTTGAAACTGTAACAGCTGTTTCTTTTTTGGAGGTCCGTGTCTTTTCCTCAAACTCCATGCGTTTGAGCTGACTCTTGTAGGAAGAGATTCTCTCAGAGGTTTTATGTGGACGTAGAAGTTCCAAATCTTCTTTCTCCTCATACACTTTTTGTTTCTGTCTTGGAGGTTTGTATGTGGCTTTGTCATGACGCTGGCGAAGGTCGACAAAGCTCGGGCCAGCCTCATATTTAGATGGCATTCTGTAGGAGTCGTATCTTTTAACCTCTTCTTCCTCTTCCCCCTCACTGTAAACTCTCCTCGGTGATGAAGGACGTAACGCAGACAGCTCAAAGCGGACTGGGCTAAGACTAGGTGGAGAAGCAGAATAACCAAGTTCCAGCTCCTCCTCTAGACGAAGCCTCTCCTCCTCTGTCCTCTTCATTGACAAATACTCATTAACAGGCAGCAGCAGCTCCTCATCTGAGAGATCACCCAGAGACCTCCTCCTCATCCTGCGATAGGCCTCTATCTCAGGAGAAGGAGTGCGACGCCTTGCAGGTCTCACAGTCTCCAAGTCATCTTGAGTCAGAGATGAGAAGCTCCACTTGGGTTTATACTGGTCCTTGATTCTGATGGGCACCTCATAGAACTGTTCCCACCTGGAGAGACGAATACGTTTCATTCTCTTCTGACAGATTTTTTCCTTTGGCTCAGGGAACTCGTATTGATCCCGAAGCTTCTTGTACCATTTCATGTCAGAGAATGGCTGGAAGTGTTTTATTTCCACATCCTCCTCTAGAACAGCAGGGTTAATGACACGAGGTGTGGGGACAATATAAGGCATACGCAACCTCTTCTCATCTGCTCGCTTCTTCTTTTCCTCTTGTTCTTTCTTTATCTCCGCCTCAGTCTTCTCACCTTTCTTAGTTACGATAGCAGGTTTGAACATGGTGGCTGCCTCCCTCACAGCTTGAACGGCTGCAGGTGGTAGAGGTGTAACAACAGTGCCAGTCAAAATCTGGGAAAGTCTGACTTTTTTGTTCAGCTCCTCCTGCCCAGCTAATCTTTCCTTCTCCTTTTTGCTGGGCTCGTACTCCTTCTTTACATGAGTTACTCTCTCTACTTTGAGGGTTGCTTGGCAACTGGCAGATCCAGCAGAGTTGGTAGCTGTAACTCTGTACACACCCGAGTCCTCAGGAAGAGTGTCTCTCACATGAAGAATGTAGTAATCCAAGCCCTCATGGACAACCTCAATGGATGGTCCAAAGGCTAAAGGTGTGCCATCCTTCTCCCACTTCAGTGTTGGATGACCAGAGACTCGAATCTCAAAACGAATGTTCTGGCCCTCTCTGCACTCAACATTTGCCAGCAACCGCTTAAACATGGGCCTCAGGGTGAGGTCTGCTGGTTTAGGTCTGGGAACAACCGTGAGGCGAGCCTTGCAGCTATCGTCACCATACCTGTTGCGTGCCACAACACTGTATTCAGCATCATCCTCTTTCTCCAGGTTGTGGATAATCAGCTGGTACAAGCCCTTGTCACTAATAAAGTTGTACTTCCTGTCATCCTGTCCAGGGAGGATCTTTTGCCCAGATTTGTGCCAGATAACACGAGGCTCAGGGTGAACAGTGATCGTGACACCAAAGCGCACCTCCTCACCGATATAAGCAGTGCGATTGACAAGAGGCAGAGTAAACTCTGGTGGCTTCTGAAGCATTCTGGCTGTGTCAATTCTGCGCTTCGTTCTCCTGACCACACGAGTTGTGAAGAATTCACGGTAAGATCTAACGCCACTGACAAACAGTTCAGCGTAGGCGCTGTCTTCACCACATTCATTTACAACCTTACATCTGTAAGTACCATCATCTGATCTTGTGACCCTGTTGATGGTAATAACAGCCAGACCATCTTCATACTCAATTTCATATTTGTCTCCAGCTTCAAGCTGTCTGACACCACAGTACCATGTGACTTCAGTGGTGCTGTCATAGTTCTCAATGTTACAGGTGAACTTCACATTATCTCCTTCAGACACCACCGCATGGTTAATCTGGCCGGTAACAGGACCATGTTCAAATGGAGCGATCTTCACCTTGGCCACAAAAACACCACGCTGGGATCTGATTGAGCCACCGCTAGCCACACGGGCTGCAGAAACAACGGTGCTCCATTCCTTCCTGATTATTGTCTGATAGTATCGCTTGTGCCTGGCAGCTGGGATTGTTCTAGCACTGATTTCTTCAACAGGTTTCATGAGCCAAGGATGCACCAGAGCTTCAGCTGCAGTCATACGGTGCTTACGTTCCTTTGTCATTAGACGGTCTGTGAAGTCTAAGGCTTCAACACTGACTTCATTAAAGGACTCATCATCATAGCTGTAGGCTGCATTAGATATGTTATCAATCATCTGTTGATTGGTTTCAGCTGTAAATGGATTAAGTCCACTGAGGAGCACATAAGTAAGGACACCAACTGACCACATGTCAGTGACTGAGCTGACTAGGTCACACTGGTGGATTTCAGGAGCAGCATACTCTGCTGTAGTGTACTGAATCTTGATTTGGTCTCCAGGTGTCAAGTGTCTAGACTGCCCCAACTCAATAATCTTCACAGTAGAGCTGGTTCTAGTAGTGTACACAATGTTCTCAGGTCTAATATCCAAGTGTCCATATCTCTGAGAATGCAGAAACTCCAGAGCTGAACACACCTGTCTGATATAGTTAACGACCTCACGTTCATTGAGCTCAAACTCGGCAGTATTAAGGCGTTCAAAGATGTCAGCACCAGAAATGAAGTCATAGATCATCACCAGCTCTTCTGGGCTTTCAAAGGATTCATGGAGGAGGAGGAAATTAGTGTGTTTGGCCAGATTGAGTGTTGCAATTTCCTTCTTAATTATTGCCTGATCAGCACCTCGTACTTTGACAAATTTAGCCATGTAAGTCTTCTCAGATCTGATGTCAACACAGCGGTGGACAATGCCAAACTGACCTCTGCCAAGTTCCTCTGCAATGGAATATTTGTTATGCATATTTTTGGTTTCAGAGTGTTGAGCTTTGCCTTTGGGGACGTGTTCAGTATCATCTACCTCCCTGTCATAGAGAAGAACTCTGGATTTGTCTTCCTTGGTCATGACAGGTCCACTGCTTTCTGATGGAGCACTCTGTCCAAACTTGTTCTCAGCAATAACTCTAAACTGGTAACTTGTTCCTCCAAACAGATTAATAACAGTGTAGTGGGTGTCACGGGACTGAGCAACACGTTTCCACCTCTCAGCAGTGGTGGGACATTTCTCAATAATGTAGCTTACAACTTTGCTGCCACCATCATTTGCTGGGGCCACCCAGTTCAGTGTGACGGAGTCTCTGGAGACATCACTGGCTTTGACACCACGTGGTGGATCAGGCACATCAGCAACATCAAGCTCTACTGTTTGTTGGTCAATGCCAAATCTGTTCTTGGCACAGACAATGTAGAAACCAGCATCCTTCTTTTCCACTCCGTTGGGGAACACTAAGGAAGTGAAGGATCTGGTGACGATGACCTGGTAGTGGCCATTGCTGTCAATGAGATCTTGTCCCTTCTGCCATGTGATGACAGGATCTGGTTTACCACTGAAAGGAATCTTGATATTGACCACCTCTCCACGCAGAGCAGGAATAGCTTCCTTGTCCTTTAAGTTCTTAGGCAAGTGAATCTTGGCAGGAACTAAAAAACAAGAAAAAAGATTTTACTGAGTTAACATGTTTCATTTAGATGGAATTGTTATATTGTTATTGTTTTCAGTTGTTTATTGATGGAGAAACGGTTTGTTAGCTTACTTTCAACATCCAGAGAGACTGTTGCACAAATAGAGCCTCCTTGGTTGGTGGCCCTGATCTGGTAAACAGTGGAGTCTTCCTCATCAGCCTCAGTGATGACAAGCTGCTGATATCCTCCTTTAAATTCCTGGATCTTGATCTTCTTTCCATCAGAATGGATCTCCTTTCCTCGTCTGAACCATTTAATCACAGGCTTGGGCTGTCCTGTGATCTTGCAGACAAGGGTAGCATTGCTCTTATACTTGACACTCATGTTTCGCAGCTCTTCCTTGAAGGCTGGAGCACGAACATCTACAGCTGTGGCTGGAATAATGGGAGTGGTCTCCTCACTATAGTCACTTTCACCTCCAAGGTTCTCACACTTAACACGGAAGATGTACTCAGTGCCCTCGGTGAGCCGCTTAACGGAGAACACGGTTTGTTTGATCTCATCTGTGGTCACTGGAGTCCATTCAGTCCATTCCTTTTTATCCTTCTTGTGTTTCTTCTCCAGGCAGTAGCTCTTGATCTTGGATCCACCATCACTAAGTGGAGGTTTCCAGGAAACCACACAGGAGTCTTTGGTGATTCCAGAAACAACTGGTGACAAAGGTGGTGACGGTCTCTCTGTAGGGATGAATATGTGAAGTCAAAACTATTATCAACATCTTTTCTTACATCCCAGTCCCACTTCATGGCTGTAATACACAATTTTTTTTAGAAACTTGGGGAAAATAGCTCAACATCACATTGCACTTACCCAGTTGGCTCTTGATTAGGATGGGGGAAGTAAGCTCTAATGGCTCACTGTTGCCATAGCGATTCTGGGCATACACACGGAAGAAGTATCCAGCACTGTCAATGAGGTTGAGCACACGGCAATGTGTGCTATTAATGGAGGAAGAAACCAATTCCCATTCAGTGCCCTCCTTGTCTTCTCGCTTCTCAACGATATAGTTGGTGATCATACAGCCTCCATCATCCTTTGGAGGTTTCCAGCTGATGATGACAGAGTTCTTAAGGAGTGCATCCAGGACAATGGGTCCCTGAGGTACATCAGGTTTGTCTGGAAACAAGGGTTTAAAATGTTAACAGTTACAAATCTGATAATATTTCTCACATAAATGTGCTAACTGATACAGATCACGTTCACAACATACCATAGATTTCTACATTGAATGCAGTATCAGCCCTGCCAAAGTGGTTGTGCAGTCTAATTCTGTATTTTCCTCCATGAACTCTGCGCTGGACGTTCTTGATGATCAGGTGTGTGTAGTGCTCTGTGGTCTCTATGCTAATGTCTTCTGTGTTCTCCAGTGTCTTTGCCCCATGTAGCCACATGATCTTCGGCTGAGGACGACCGATGTAAACAGCATGGATACGGAGAGTAGTTCCCAGACCGGCATAGTATGTTTCCATCAGTGGGTAATCAGGGTGGAAGGATGGAGCAGCCTCTAATACCAGAATGCCGGTGGCCTCAGCTTCTCCTGCATCATTAATGGCCTTGCAGGTGTATTCTCCCTCATCCTCTTGCTGATCAGTCATTACGGACAGAGAGTGGTTGCGGCCATCAGAGCTCATCTCATACTTGCGGGATTCAACAATCTCCTTGCCAGCATGATACCATTTGATTTCAGGGACAGGTCGACCAACAATCTGGCACTTCATGATGGCAGGCTGACCAAGTTTGGCAGAAACTTCATCCATTTCCTTCCTCAGACTTGGTTTGCTTTCAGCTGGGGGAACAAAACATGTGTTTGGTCAATAAAATATCCAGAACATCTTCTGTGTGAAGTAACAGTATATCTGACTGTAATCACCTGTCAGTTTAGTCTTGATGCATGTGGCAGTCCTACGAGGTCTGCTCATACCAGTCTCATTCTCAGCAAACACTCTGAACTCATATTCTGTGGCCTCAGCCAGTCCGGTCATGGTGAATTCCTTTTCTTTCAGCCTCTCCTTGTTGCACTTTTTCCATGAGCTCTCAATGGATTTTCTGTACTCTACCCAGTATCCTAGAACCTCCTTCCCACCATCACATTCTGGAGCTTGCCAATGAATGGTGATAAAGTTGTTACTCACATTCACTGTGTCAATCTCTCCTGGTTGGCTGGGTTTGTCTGAGGAGAAGAAACAGAAAGTCAACAGAAATAAGATTTTTTTTAGAATTACTGTGAAATATTAACAAGAGTTGAACTTTATCATGTTCATTAAAGTTCCATTTGATATAAATATGACAGCAGTATCACCAGAACCCAAATTTGATTAGAGCCAGATACTCACCAAATGGATCTTTGCATGTGACAGGGTCAGATGCTGGACCAGCCTCGCTCTCTCCTATTATATTGATGGCAACAATGCGGAACTGGTAGTCTGTATCAGGGGTAAGTCCATGCAGGGTAAACATGGTAGAGGTGATCTTGGTCTCATGGCGGGACCATGTCTCAGCAGACACCACCTTGTACTCAACAAAATAGCCAGTGATGGCAGAACCACCATCGTCTTTTGGTCTGGACCAGGCCAGTGCTGCCGAGCTCTTGGTGATATCCATGATCTCTGGTGGGGCACTTGAAGGCTCAGGAGGACCTGGTTTTAAAAGCAGATTAATTATTCAAGCAAACATAAAAAGTTTCATAGTTTCACAGATACTTTGTAGAAATGTGATACTTACAGAGAGGAGTTTTAGGTACCAATGGCTGCTCAGATTTTAGAGATGCACTAATACCAAAAGAGTTTTCTGCTGTGACCTTGAAGTGATACTCTGTTCCCTCTTTTAGGCCCTTAACAACCAGTTGAGTTTCTGTCACTCTAGAGTCCACAGTGTACCAGGCATTTCTGGCTGCTTCACGTCTTTCCACAATGTAACCAAGGATCTCTGAGCCACCATCATCCGTGGGTGGTTTCCACGATACCTTGACAGAGTTCGCTTGGATCTCTTCAAAGATCATCGGTCCCTCTGGAGCACTTGGGCGGCCAATGACCTTGACCTTGATTTGGGCTTTCTTCTTGCCAACCTTGTTCTCCAGCAGGAGCTCATACAGACCAGAGTCACTCCTTTCAGCTCCCTTGATCACCAGCTCACTGGAATCCTCGGTGGAGGCAATCATGGCCTTGGTGGAGAAAGCACCACCATCCTTCGACCACTTGCAGGTTGGCAGCGGTTTGCCTTTAATGGGTACAGACAGTCTAACCACTCCTCCGTGACGAACCACGTACACATCTTTGTATTTTAACTCCAGGTCATAGTCAGGAGATTCTGGAAAACAAATTATTTTACAAAACTCAGTTTTACTCTATAGAGATTTTAACTGCATGAACTTGAATTTTGTGCAGACGTAGGTGTTTCTTACCAAGCATTTCTGTTACTTTAATTGTTCTCGGTACTTCAGCAGGTTCTCCAGAGCCGCCAGCATTGCAGGCCATCACACGGAATTTGAACTCTTCTCCTTCTGGCATGTTGGTCAGTGTGTACTCACAGATCAGAGATGGTGTAGTGTTGCATTTGATCCAGGCCAGTGTGCCCACTTTCTGCATCTCAATCAGATACCCGTCCACTCTTGCATCTCCCTCCTCATCTGGAGGACTCCAAGCAAGTGACACAGAGGACTTGGTAGTACCTGTGATCCTTGGGTTTTGAGGACAACCGGGAGGATCTGCACACAAAAAGTTTCATATTAGTAATTCTAGCTTCTCCTTCTATATGTTGGACTGTGCATGTTTTTCTTATTTGTATATGAAACATTATGCCATAAATGTAACTGTAGTTTCAAATTTGTACCTTGAAGTCATTTAAGACTATTATCACTGAAGTGTTATCTCTTACCAATGGGATCTGTTGCCACTGCTGGTTTGGATGGCAAGCTTGGTTTGCTTAGTCCTCTGCCATTAATAGCAGTGATTCTATGTTCATATTCCAGTCCTTCAATCAGCCCAGTTGATCTGTATCTGGTCATGGTAACGGGGTTCTTGTTGGCACGCACCCAGCGGTCAGCTCTTACTTCTTTGCGCTCAATGATGTATCCAGAAACCTCAAGACCACCATCCTCATCTGGAGGTTCCCAGGCCACGGTCATTCCATCGCGAGATACATCAAAGATGATTGGGCGACCAGGTGGTCCAGGCACATCTGTGGAAGAAGCAAAAAATTTTACCATGCTGCAAATGTCAAAACACTGACTGTATATTATCTCTAAAAATCAAATTTTAACTGAGGCAGAAGTTCTTACTCTTCAAGCTCCTGCAGGTGACGATTTCAGACTGCAAGAACTCTCCAGTGCCGTAGCGATTCACAGCAGCTGCACGGAAGATATACTCATCTCCTTCTATTAGGTTGTTAAACCTGAACATTGGTCGGCTAACAGAGTCACAGACAGGCACCCAACCAGGTCTGTGAGCATCACGCTGCTCCACTACATAACCACTGATTGGAGCTCCACCATCTCTGACAGGAGGATCCCAGCTACAGGTGACTGTAGTAGCATCAACCTCATCAAACCTGATAGGTCCCTTTGGCTCATCAGGTTTAGCTGGTGAGGGTGGAAAGACAGAAATAATAGTTACTGTCTGTAGCGCTTTGCCATCCAGGTTGTAATAATTCTTATACTGAAGTCAAATGAATCTAGTTACAGTTATTTTACTAAACATTAACTCTTAGTGATATTTGGCATTAATTATTTGTAACAATAAAAACAGAGACATAACTTGAATTGAAAAAAGGAAAGCTTCTTACAGAGAACGATGACCTTTATGACCTCAGTGATGACTCCAACAGCATTTTTTACTTCCAGGGTGTAGTCACCACTGTCATCGATGGTGGTGTCAGACATAGTCAGTTTGGAGAACTTGCCAGTGCTCTTGATCTTCACACGATCTGTGATCTTTATCTTGTTGTCACCAAAGTACCAGGAACAGATGGGAGGAGGTCTACCGATGATCGGCAGGTCCAGTTCTAGGGTCTTACCAGCAAGAACATTGACAACCTTCTGAGGAATACTGGAGAAATCCACCACAGGCATCACTGAAAGAAAAAAATATTACAAGAACAGTTTACAATAAGGTTTTAGAAAGATTGTCCACAGAGCTCTGATGTGTTGTTAAAAAGGTGCTGCTCTTCACAGTGTCCAGGTTTTAGAGGTCTTGAAAATCAAAACTGTAGGCCTATCTTTGTTATTTTACTAGCATTTTGTTAGCTGTTATTTTTACTTGACTATTTTAAAACAAATCTCCATGTTGGACAATTTAGTTTATTCTGTTACCTCTTTGTTCTTGTACAGTGACAGCAGCGACGAGCTCTTTGGGCTCACTGGCTCCTCTGCTGTTGATGGCTTTAATTCTGAACAAGTACTGCTCTTTCTCATTCAGCTTCTCAATGGTGTGCTCAAAGTCTGTGAGTTTCAGCGTCGCCACCTTCATCCACTTGTCAGTGCCGAACTTGCAAGCTTCAATGAGGTAACCTGTCAGTCTGCTGCCGCCATCATGCTCTGGCTTTTCCCAACCAAGGGTGACAGTGCTCTTTGTGACATCTATCACCTCCAGCTTGTGTGGTGGAAGAGGAACTTCACAGACCAGGACAACATCTGGAGTCTCACAGGGCTCGCCAACACCATAAATGTTTTCAGGAAGAACACGGAAGTAATATAACATGCCCTCCATCAGGCCATCAATCTTATAAGATGTTTTACTGCACTTAGATGTGACGGTCTTGTAGGCTCTCATGGAAGCCTCACGCCTCTCAATGATGTAATTATTAACAGGGGCGCCGCCGTCCACAGCTGGTGCCTCCCAGGAAATGGTGACAGAGTCTTTGGTGAGCTCTTTGATCTTTAGTGGCCCAGTTGGTCCAGGTGTATCTAAAAATAGAAACACATTTTATACTCTGTAGGTCTTAAAAAAACGTTTGTATGCTGCTATTCTCTGAGTCTGTCATCAACTCACCATAGACTTTAACAAGAATGCTGACTTCCTGTTTTCCAGCAGAGTTCTCAGCTAACAATGTGTATTTACCAGCATCATAACGATGCACCTTGTCAATGATGAGAGTGGTTGATGTTTTTGTGATCTCAATGAAGCCTCTGTTTTGAAGGTCGACTCCAGGTTTACTCCAAGTGATGGCAGGAGCAGGACGACCAGTGACGTTGACAAAAAGACGAAGGGATCCACCAGCACGCAGGCAGATTGTCTTTTTAAGGTCATCATGAAGCTCAAAATCAGGAGGTTCTGTTGGAGTGTGATAATTAGTGAATGAGTTAAAGTATTAAGGAATTCAGCAGTTACTTTATTAGTAAAGACTAAAAATAAATGTAAGCAAATTTTCCAATTTGAATAAGGTGTCTTTTTTGTTGGAAATCTTTAAACAATTGCTAATCAGATTATTTCTGTGTGTGCTCATCTTCAATTCACTCACCGATCCTCTCCACTGGCTCAGTCTCAGCACATGGTTCACTGAAGTCTCCGGTTCCGTTGACGTTAACACCAGCCACTCTGAAACGATACTTCTTGCCTGTAGACAGACCCGTCACCACATATTCTGAGGCACGCAGGGTCTTTTCATGTGTTTTCTTCCATTCCTCTGCTCCAGCTTCCTGCATTTCCAAGATGTAGCCGATGACATCAGCACCTCCATCCTCCACGGGTCGAGACCAGGCTAGGCTGATACTGTCAGCATGGGTATCAGTGATACGAGGAATAGAAGGAGGAGCAGGAGTGCCTGAGAAGAGACGATAAGAATCCGTTTATCTGTATTATTCCTAATGATATACTGATTACACATTTGAGGGCATTTTAAATCGTATGTTATTCTGGTTGTTGAACAGACTTACTTGTTGGCACTCTGCAGACAACATACAGAGAGACCTCACTGGGCTCACTTTCTCCAGCTTTATTGATGGCTGTCACTCTGAACTGGTAGATGTTGCCCTCAGTTAAACCAGCCACTTTCAGAGTGGTGTCCAGATAAGCACCATCCCTGTTCACCTTTACCCAGCGGGCACTCTTTCTCTCACGTCTTTCCACCAGGTAATGGATTAATGGGCTGCCACCGTCACTCTCTGGTTTCAGCCACTCAATAGTTGCAAAGTCCTTTCCTGATACCAGGATCTCTGGAGCTCCAGGAGGACTGGGCACAGCTGAAGATCAGATGAGAAGAGAAATGAGAAAAGTGTTAAGTGAGTATGACTTTCTCATCTCTACATTCCGGTTTTGGTAGGATTTGTCTTGCTTTGCTTTAACATCTTAAAAATTTCAGGCTGGTAAATGGGACATTTATCATGAATTTAATTAAGCTTGGAAGCTTTATAGTAATAATATTTTGTTGGAATTTTACAATAATCTCACTTTCTATACTTACTGAATGTGTTTCTGGCCACCATTGGCTCTGACTGCAGGTAAACACCAGGTCCATATTTGTTGACTCCACGAACTCTGAACAGGTACTCAGTGTTCTTGAACAGACCACTGATGTTGCATGTCAGCTCCTTGCACTCAGTGTGCACAATTACCCAGTTGAGTCTGTTAGTATCACGTCTCTCCACAATGTAGTGTGTAACCTCATCACCACCGTCCTCAAGAGGATACTTCCAGCTTAGTGTGCATGACTCCTCTGTTATCTTACTGATCTCAATGCTGCCTTCACACACTCCAGGTGTGTCTGATAAAAAAGATTATCTTAAGGTAAGTCACTCTGTGTAAATGCCAAAATAAATTCATCCAATGTTATTTGTAATTACAGTTAATCACTTGGTAAAAGCCACTTACCGAGAACTTTCACGTTGACCTCCGCAGTTTTTGTTCCACTCACATTCCTCACAGTCAGGATGTATTTTCCAGTATCATCTCTGTCACAAAATTTAATAATGGCCATAGCCCTCTTAGGGGTGTACTGCAGATGGTATTTTTCACACAGATCCAGTTCCCTGTTGCCCTTTGACCAGAAAGCCTTAGGATCAGGTCTTCCTCCCACAGCTGCATCCAGAACCAGGTCTGAACCTGCTCTGACCATTACAGTTTCAGACAACAGCTTGCTGTCCAGCTGGGCCTTGGGAGGCTCTGTTGTGTGGATACAGAGGAAACGGGTGTCAAACTTTGGTAAATACCTTTTCACATTAGGTGTTTTTAGTGATGGTAAAAGTTTGCCATGTTAGTAAAAATGATGTAGCAGAAAATGAAAACACGACAGCCTCATTATACTATAAAATCTAAAACTGTGCAACAGGGGTGAAGGTATGTTACCATGGACATAAATCTTACCAAAGTCTGTCTTGCACTGCACAGATCCTGTGGATTCAGAGGGCGTGCTGAAGACCTGGTTGGCATTCTTGGCTATAATCCTGAACTCATAGGCCTCCCCCTCTCCCAGAGCAGTAACAGTGTAGAAGTGGTCTGTCACATTGGTGTAGTTGCACTTGAGCCAGCGACCCTCACCAGTCAAAGTGTATGGTTTTCGCTCAATGATGTATCCGACAATGGGACTACCACCATCATTTAGTGGAGCTGACCATTTCAGGGAAACTGTGGTTCTTGTAATATTTGTGACTTCAGGTTTACTTGGTGGATCTAAACAAGACCAAAGATGTCTGTCAGATGGAGTTTTTTTTTAACAGATACACAGTTGTCATAAAAAAAGTTACTTTAATAAATACTAAACTTTCTCAAGACTCACCAACTGGGTTTTGAGCAACTGCTCCCTTCGAGGCCTCACTGGCTTTGCTGAACCCAGCACTGTTCATTGCATAAATCCTAAACTGGTATTCAAGACCTTCAACAAGGCCTTCTACCTTATAGTAGCACTCAAAGCATGGGATCTTGTTCTCTTTAATCCATAATATATTGTTCCTCTCCTTCTTCTCAATCCAGTAACCCGTCACTTTGCTTCCTCCATCATGGTAGGGTTCCTCCCATCTTAGGGTCATTGTGTTTGCAGTAATGTTAAAGACTGAGGGTCTTGTCGGAGGGCCTGGGGGTGCTGTAATTAAAAATAAGAACGTAATTCAGTTTAAAACCCACATCTATAGGGATATTTATTTGTTTCATAATTTATTTTATTCAGATTTAGAATATGTAAGTCAAAAGTAGGAAAAGTTGTAATCTGAAATTAATGAAGTAACACTTACAGAAAGGATGTTCTGCAACAATAGTCTCAGACTCAGTGGGCTTGCTGACTCCAAATCTGTTTTCAGCAGAGACTCTGAACGTGTACTGCATGTATTTGGTCAGGTGACTGACGTGAAGAGAAGTGCGCTTTACACTGGAGTTGATCAGTTGCCAGGCTGTGGAACCAGACTCACGCTTCTCCACAATATAGTTGGTGATGTCAGTGCCACCATCATCCTCAGGTGGTTGCCAGTTAACCACACAAGACTCAGAGGTGATGGATGAGATTTCAATGGGTCCAGCTGGAGGACTGGGTCTGCCTGTGACATTAACTTCAATAGTGAATGTCTTGGTTCCTGCAGCATTTTCCAGAGTCAGGTAATATTTACCTCCATCTCCTCTCATGGCCTCCTTGACAGAGATACTAGTTCTGTCCTTGGTTACCTTAATAGTGACTCTGTCTGAATTTTTAAGCCTCATTTCTTCTAACTTCCAGGTGACTTTTGGAGCAGGTCTGCCACTGATAGGAAGATCAATAGTGAAGGTGCTGCCAGATCTGCATGTGATTAGCTGATTGGGTATTTCACTGAGGTCGGCAGCAGGTTCAATATGAGGCTCTTTCACCAACACAGGAGCGAGAGTTTCTTTGGGCTTGCTGTAGCCAGATTCATTTTTAGCCTTCACACGGAAGTCATACTCATCCCCCTTATTGAGCTTTTCAGCTACATAGGTAAGATTCTTAGTGTTGCCAACGACTACCCATTTGTCAGCACCCTTTGGCCTAGCCTCAATAACATAACACTGAATGCGACTACCACCATCATGCTCTGGTTTAAGCCAGCCCAGTGACACAGTGGTGTCTGTAGTGTCAAGGACGTCTAGTCTTTTTGGAGATGCTGGTTCTGCAGTAGCAATGACTGGCTCTGTAAGTTCGAATGCCTCACCCACACCATGCTGGTTTTCAGCTGAAATTCTAAAGAAATATGGCACTCCCTCCAGCAAGTCCTGGATCTGGAGGATACATTGTGTGCATTTGCCACCAGATTGTTGCCAAGTGCGACGGCTAGCCTCATGCCTCTCAACGATATAATGATGAATTCGGGCTCCACCATCATTGACAGGTGGCTGCCAAACAAGTGTAACTGAGCCTCTGGAGACCTCCTTGAAAGATACAGCCTGCGGAGGTCCAGGTGTGTCCATAACCTTTACCAAAAATGTGATGGCCTTACTGCCACTAGAATTCTCCAGGTTAACAGTGTATTTGCCTGTGTCGTATCTTGAGCAGTTTTCTATACTTAAAGAGCTGTAACCATCAGTAGTTTTGATCTCTGACATTACATTCAGCTCTCCCTCCTCCTTCACCCATGTAGCAGCAGGAATGGGTTTGCCTCTGAATTGGACACCCAGACACACAGAACCTCCAGCCTTGACAATATGGGTCTGCTTAAAGGTGGCATCAATATCAACCTGTGGTGGTGTTAACCTGTCAACAGCTTCTGCAGGTTCTGGAATCTCTTTGTCTTCGCCTCTACCCACATGATTGACAGCTGCAACACGGAACTTGTACTCAGCTCCAGTTTGTAGACCAGACAACATGAAATTTGTTTCGGCCACAAGCTCCTGATTTACTCTCTTCCATTCAGTCTCCTCTCCCTTCAACATCTCAATAATGTAGCCAAGGATCTCCATGCCACCATCATCCACAGGTCTGGTCCATTCCAAGCTAATTGAAGTGTTTGTAGAGTCTGATACAAGGACTAAAGATGGAGCACATGGAATATCTTTTGGTTCAGCAGCCTTAATGGGCAAGGAGATGTTGCTTGGAGTACCAACACCAGCATCATTGACAGCCATGACACGGAACTCATATTCCATATCTTCTGTCAGGTTGAGCACCTTGTGAGCACATTCAATGATGGGCTTTTTGGTTATCACCTTGTAGAAACGAACGGTTTTCTTTTCTCGTTTCTCCAAGATGTAGTACTGAATGGGATTTCCTCCATCAGATGTTGGAGGAGCCCAGGACAGGGTGATACTCTCTCCTGTTGTCTCAGTGGCATCAGGAGTTCCTGGAGCATCAGGAGTTGCTGAAAGAAGAAATTTTATTTTACTGTAACTGATAAAACATCCGGCAGAAATTAATCTATTTATTAATATTGGATGTTCAAATAAAAGCTGAAGTAAAGTTACACTTACTATATTGCATCTGCGCAATAACAGGGCTTGATTCCAAAGGTCTGCCAACACCAAACTTGTTAACTGCAGAGACCCTGAACTGGTACTCATTGGTCTTGATGAGCTTGGTAGCATTAAAAGTACAGTCCTTACACTCGTCTGACACTAGGGCCCAAGAGATCTTGGCAGTTTCTCGTTTCTCAATGATGTAGTGTGAAATCTCAGAGCAACCATCATTCTCTGGTGGGTTCCAAGACAGAGTGCATTTGCCTTCTGAGATGTTACTGAAGGTGATGGGTCCTACTGGTTCCCCAGGTGTGTCTGCATCACATAGATGTGTGAGATTGACATAGAAAAAAACAAATAAATTGTAGGAAAATAAATTAATAACTCAACAAATCTGCTACACAAACAGTCCGAATGAAGCATAAAGAGGTATCTAAATTGTGTACCTTGAACTTGGACAAGGATGCTCTCCTTTTTCGTTCCAGATCCATTGGTAGCTTCTACAGTGTAGAGGCCACGATGAGTTCGATCCGCATCTCTGACAAATAAGGTGCTTGATCCATGAACAGTGATAATGTCCAGCATCTTTTTGGTAATTTCTACACCATCTCTACACCAGACAACCTTAGGATCTGGGCGTCCAGTGATGGTCACCTTCAACCTGATGTTGTCTCCTGCCTTCACTGTCAAACCTTCAAAGTACTCTGGTCCAAACTCAATGTTTGGAGCGGCTGTTTTAAGAAAACTATTGTTAGCTTACTTCTTAACAGCATTCATTAAGAAGATTAAGTTCCAGAAAGAAACTAGCAGAGCAAGTTTCAAGCATGACTAAAGGACAATAATCTATTACTTATTATTCAATTCTGTCATTTAAAATAGTAATTATCCTGTCTTGTTACTACTTACCATTTTCACTTCTGACTGCAATTAAGCCAGATGAATTGGATGGAGGACTAACAACACCAATGGCGTTTCTAGCAATGACTCTGAACTCGTAGCGTTCATTTGTTGCCAACCCTGTGACAGCGTATTGACAGTCATGTACATCAGTAAGGTTGGCCTTGAACCAGCGACCGTGTCCTTGACGCTTCTCAATGCTGTAGCTGGTAATCTTGCTACCACCATCACGTTTAGGTGCATCCCATTTCAGTGTCACGGAGTCACTGGTTACATCAATATAGTCTGGCTGGCCAGGAGGATCTGCAAGACACGACATTTTACTTAGGTTTCAAAACACTGTTGTGTTAAAAACCTACTCCCAGCATGTAAGACATTTGAAAGGTTATAAGGATACAGTCAGCTGTAGTACTCACCAACAGGACTGACAGCCATTGTTGGCTTGCTCTCATCACTCATTCGGCTGAAGCCAGCATCATTCTGAGAGTAGACTCTGAAGGAGTACTCAAGGCCTTCAATGAGCTCCAGTATCCTGTAATCTGTTTCTTTAATTAGCATGGTGTTTACTTTTTGCCACATAATGCTATTCTTTTCCTTTTTCTCCACATGATATCCCTGGATGGGGGTTCCACCATCATAGATAGGCTTTTCCCACTGGATTGTCATGCCATCATTGGTGACATTGTAAACAACAGGTTTGCCTGGTGGGCCTGGAGGCCTGAACTGGTGCTTGGCAATAACCATCTGTGAGACCAGAGGCTCACTGACACCATATCGATTTTCAGCACACACTCTGAACTGGTATTGGACACCCTTAATTAAGTTAGGAACTCTAAACTGAGTACCCTCTACATTAGAACATGCCATCTTCCAGTCAGGCTTGGAGGTGTCTCGTTTCTCCACAGTGTAGCAGTTAATGTCTCCACCACCATCATCATTAGGTTCATCCCAGGAAATCATGATGCTTTCAGCTCTCACTTCATCCAGACGAATGGGTCCAATTGGCTTTGAGGGTGGTCCAAGAGTAATTACAAAGATGTGGAAGGACTTCCTGAGTACTTTATTGTCAAGGGTCAGTGTGTATTTACCCTCATTCTCCTTCTTCACATTTTTAATCATTACAGTGGCTTTGTTTTCTGTTGTCTTAAATCGCACTTGGTCACTCTCCTTCAGAGGAAGGCTGTCCTTTAACCATTGAACAGTAGGTCTAGGCTTGCCTCTGTATGGCAGCTCAATGTGGACATTATGACCCAAACGAACACTAATTCTACCATCTGGGTAATCTCTGAGGTCTGCCTCAGGAGTTATAATATAGTCAATGACCTTAATAGGCCCAGTCTCAACAAAGTCACCTTGCCCCTTCTCATTTCTGGCTGCAACTCTGAAAAACACATCAGTGTGTTCCTTGAGTTTTTTTACTTCAAACTCACACTGCCTGCTGACTCCTCCCAATGACCACTCCTCATCCTTGAGCTTCTTCTCAATTATGTAGTCAGAAATTATGCTACCACCATCATAATCAGGCTTCAGCCACTGAAGAGTGATAGAGGTCTTAGTGGAATCTTTCATTGAAATTTCCTTAACTGGTCCCGGAGTCTCTGTAGACTTCACAGGTTCCACTGTTTCACATGGATCACCAATACCGTTCTCGTTCTCAGCTAAGACACGGAAGAAATAGGATGTTTTTTCTGAAAGATCTTCAATGGTATATGTAGTACTTGTGCATTTGTTTGTTACTGCAGAGTATGATCTCTTAGAAGAATCCCTCTTCTCAACAATGTAGTTAGTGATCTCAGCACCACCATCTAGGAGTGGAGGTTCCCAGAAGAGTGTGACCTTTCCTCGAGTCACATTCTTCAGAACCAGGTTCCTGCACTGAGCTGGGGTATCCTGGACCTTCACTGACAGAGTCAGGGTCTTAGGTGCTCCCACGCCATTCTCTATCTTGACTGTGTACTTTCCGGTATCAAGCCTGGTTACTTCACGCATAACAAGCACTGTAGTTGTGTCTGAGTGGTGGAACTCATATTTGGGATTGCGATCTATGCATTCTTCGCCTTTGCTCCAGGAAGCAGTGGGGGCAGGTCTGCCCTTCAGAGGAACACTCAGCTCTACATCTTTGCCAGCCTTCACAATGTAATGAGTTCTCATGGCAACATCTGAGTCAATTTGAGCTTCCTCTGTAAACAGCATAAAAAATAATGATGTTATATGCACTGTGATTTGTGGCTATTCTGAAGATAACACAAACAAATACTGTAGTGAAAAAACAATATCCTTTTGAAAGTTTCTAAGATACCTAGAATATCTTTGGCCTGCACAGGATCGGTCATCTCCAAAGGTTCTCCACGGCCAGCACTATTTACAGCAGACACTCTAAAGAAGTAGTTTATATCAGGTTTTAAATCGTGAACTGTGTATTCTGTGGTCTTGACCTCTCCCTTAGATGTAATCATAGCCCATTCTTTCTCTCCTTCAACAAGTTTCTCCACCATGTAGCTGATGACCTCACTGCCTCCATCCCATTCTGGTTTAGACCAGCCCAAGGTGATAGATGTCTTGGTGGAGTCCACAACCTTCAGTTTGCGAGGCTCATATGGTGGATCTGACAATACAAGATATTAGTTAGAAAGAAGGTGTGCCTTGGTATTAATGTTTATTTTTTATCTTACCGTGCTGGAAGACTTACCAACTGGGTCAGCAGCCTTATAGTAATCTGATCCATCAGAGAATGGCCCCTCACCAGCTTTGTTAATGGCACAGACACGATACTGGTATTCATTTCCCTCGGTCAGGTGGTACACCATTTGTTTGGTGTCAGTGACAGGGTCTTTATAAACTCTGATCCAACGCAAGCTCTTTTTGTCTCGTCTCTCCAGGTAATAGCCAGTCACAGGACTACCTCCATCGACACCTGGCTTATCCCATTCGACCAACATGGTGGACTTAGTGATGGTGTTCACTTCCGGAGTATGAGGCTGACCTGGAGTTACTTTAAAATAAAACAACAGGATTTATTAATAAAGGAAACATGTAATGATTATTGAATGCAATCTTTATAAAATGTTTGTGTGGTAAAGAGCAGAATTATAAAGGGTCATTTGCTGAAGAACAATTAGGACAAAACTACATGCTGCTCTACAGCAAAAAAAAAAAACTTACCAAAGGCATTCTTTGCAATGACTGGCTCAGACTCAAGTGGCTCTCCAGTTCCAAACTTGTTAACACCCATGACACGGAACACATATTCATTTCCACGTACCAGCTTTCCAACTGTGATATGTGTTTGCTCATGCTTATTTGAAACTGTTGACCAGACTACTCTGCTGGTTTCACGCCTCTCAACAATATAGTGAGTCACTTTGGAACCTCCCTGCTCAGACTCAGGTACAGGTTCCCAGCTGAAAATGATCCTGTCTGCTGAAATAGAGTTGAAATTTATGAGGCCTGTTGGGGGTCCAGGTTTGTCTAAAAGGTGAAAAAGGAAAAGAGAACATTTTAAGCATCACATAATATCAGATAATATAATAATATTGGAATCTATATTAGATACAACAGATATTTCAAAAAGATCTTCATTTAAACTGATGAATTTTTCTAAGTACCAAGAATTTCAATTCGGATAGTTGCAGATGCTGATCCTAGAACATTCTTAATCTTAATCTCATATGAGCCTGTGTCAAGGCGAGTTGCATCCTTGATCAGAACAGCAGAGGAGTCGGTTGTACTTTCAACAGACACAGTGGAAGATGTTACCAGCTCCTTTCCATCTTTGAGCCACTCAGTAGTTGGGAGAGGCTTGGCATTGATTCCTACTCTGAGTTTAACTGAAGACCCAGCCTTGTACTGAACCACATCAAGATACTCAGGAGGAAGATCAATAGCCGGGGCACCTGTGAAACATGAGATTTCAACACATTCAATGAAAAATAAACACTAAAAATAAAGCAGACATCAATTTATCAAAAGAAGTCAATGGCTTACCACATGCATCAACACAGGTGACTGGGCCTGCAATCAGAGATGGGCTGCTAACAGAACCAACAGCATTCTTTGCATAAACTCTGAACTCATAGGATTCATCTTGGCTAAGTCCAGATACAGTGAAGCCCAGCTCAATGATGTTTGAAAAGTTGGCTTTCACCCATCTGCCATTGAGAGCTTCTCTCCTCTCCACACTGTAGCCAGTAATCTTGCTGCCACCATCAAATGGAGGTCGCTGCCAGGTCAGGCTAACAGAGTTCTTGGTAACTTCTGTGATATGGACATTTGCTGGAGGTTCTGTAACAGTAAAGTGGGAAAAATCAAGCTTATGTCAAAAACTGTTTCAAAAAAGCTTTCTTTTTTACTTTAAAGTTATTTGTTTTTTTTTGGAGAAACTATAAACAAAGTAAAAAAAAAAGTAAAATATGTGACAGAATAGAGTAGAATAGAATGTAGGATAGAATGTTCCTTAAAATAATGAAATGAACAATCTTGAAAATCTTGACCTTGTCTTGCAAGGGGCAATACAACAGAAAATACATGTCATCCCTGATTATTGGACAAACTTCAGTTGGAAAATAGAAAGAAATTTACCACAGGCATCAATAGCAAGGACTTCTTCAGAGGTCTTGCTCAGCTTTCCAATACCAGCAGCATTTTCAGCTGCCACCTTGAATTCATAGATAAGACCAGGGCAGATGTTTGTAACACGCCACTGATTTCCTGGGATTGCTGTTTTATTGATCTTCTGCCAGAGAATGCTGCTTCTTTCTTTCATCTGGAGGTGATATCCAATCACAGGACTTCCACCATCATTCACTGGCTCATTCCAGCATACTGTCAGACTCTCTCTGGAGATGAAGCTAACCCATGGTGTAGATGGAGGTCCTGGAATAGCTATGATACACAATTTTCATTTTAGTTTAGGTTAAAAAAGGTTGATCAGTAACTTAAAAAATTCAAACTTTATAAACATTATGAAATATAATTGATGACTTACTGTATGGAAGCTTAATCATGACTGGTTTGCTATCAATGTGATCGCTTATGCCATTGCGATTTACAGCCTTGATTCTGAACTGATACTCCTCTCCCTTGGTTAGCTTAGTCACTTTGATGGCACTTCTAGCAATGTTAGTTGAAACCTCTACCCAAGCAGGCGTGCTTGTTTCACGTTTCTGAACAATGTAGTTGGTAACAGGACTGCCACCATCATATTCCGGAGGATCCCATTTTAGACATACTGTGGTCTCTCCAACCTCTCCGATGTGAACCGGACCAACGGGAGGTCCGGGTCTGTCCAGCACAATAAAGATGATGAAGACCTTGGTGGTACCTCCTGCATTTGAAGCCGTGATTTCATACTTGCCGGCATCACTTGAAATACTTTCATTCAGGGTGATGATTAAGCTGTCTGGAGTTACTTCTGTCAGAAGCCTTTTGGATCCTTTGATGATAACATTGTTTTTAGATAAAGTCACTTTTGGCATGGGCTTTCCAGTGAGAGGAATCTCAAAGGTCAGGTCAGATCCTGCTTTCACATATACTGTATTCTTGGGGTAGTTCTTTAGGTCAAACTCAGGAGCCTCTGTTGAAAAATTTGATGAAATGATACATTTTAAAACTAATACCACTGAAGAAAAAAACATTTTTGATTCACATTTAAATTACATGAAAAACAACATTAGCATTAATTATTTTTTGCTATTATTAACATTTAGTTGCAAAGCTAGAAAGAATACCTTGTATCTCCTTGACAAGAACTGGAACAATCATTTCCTTGGGTTCACTGAGTCCAGCATGGTTCTCAGCACGAACCCTGAAGAAGTATTCAGCTCCTTCTCTCAGGCTCTTGATAGTGTGAGTCATAGTCCTGACAGTGGCACACTTCACCCATTTTGTCTGTCCCTTCTCCAAGGCATCGATAAGATAACCAGTGACTTTGCTTCCACCATCATATTCTGGTCTTGTCCAGGCAATTGTAATGCTGTCCTTGGTAACATTTGCTACTCCAAGTTTCAAAGGTGGACTTGGTACCTCTGTAACATACAAAGAAATGTTTTATTTGCCATTGTCTTAAAACAAGACTTGCACAAAATGTATTTTACAGCTATCATGAATCAATCAGTTTAATTATTACCTGTTATCTTTGTTCCAGCCTTTGTTTCCTGAGGTACACCCACTCCATGCTCATTTTCAGCAATAACTCGGAAATAATAGACAGCTCCCTCCTGCAAGTCTTCCACCTTATAGGTCAGTGCATGACAGTTGCTTGTCACTGATACCCAGGCCTTCTTACTTGCCTCATGTTTTTCAACATGATAGGCTTTCACTGCATCACCACCATCATTCTCTGGAACCTCCCATGTAAGAGTTGCAGAATCCCTTGTTACAGATGAAACTTTAACATTGACTGGTGGTCCAGGGGAATCTAGCACTTTCACTACCAGGGGCAATGTCGCTTTTCCCAGTGGTGATTCAATGGTGACAATGTACTCTCCAGAGTCATTTCTGGTTGACTTCTCAATAGTTAGTGAAGTGCTGGATTCTGTTGATTCAATGGTTCCTCTGGTTTTTAGATCAACACCCTCTTTGGTCCAATCAGCAAATGGAACAGGTTTTCCTTTGAATGGCACATTAAGAGTAAATGATGTACCATGTTTTACAATGAGAACTTTACGCATCTCAATGTCAACATCGAATGATGGCTCTGCACTTCGGTCTTTTGCAGCAGCTGAGTCGGAATATGGGCTACGCAAACTGCTTCCAACTTTGTTTATTGCCCTTACACAGAATTCATACTGTGTATTTGTCTTTAATCCAGTGATTGTAAATTCCAAGCTCTTGGTAAGAGAGATAGCCTCAACCCATCTTGCTAGTTCTTCAAGTGACTCTGGTACCTCTTCCTCCTCATATTCTTCTTCTTCCTCAACCTCTGGCTCTGGTTTGGGTATAAATTCTCTGTATTCTACACTGTATCCTAAAATGGGTGCACCGCCATCATTTGTTGGGGGTTTCCAAATAATAGACACACTATCCTTTGTAGAATTTATAATCTTTGGTTTGGCTGGGCGTGAAGGAACAACATGAGGATCTAGTGCTCTGAAGGTTGCAGATGGTTCACTGGGAGGACTCATGCCAGCTGCATTTTCAGCATAGACTCTGAAATCATACTCGCAACCCTTGCGAAGTTTTGTCACTACAGTGGTACACTCAACAATGTGATCTCTGTTCACTCTGACCCAGCGCATGCCTGTCTTCTCACGACGCTCAATCACATATCCTGCTATGGGACTGCCTCCATCGTTAGCTGGCTTACACCAGGTGAGGGTCATAGAATCTCCAGTTACGGAAGTTACATCAACACCAGCAGCAGCAGTTGGTATTGTGTATGGATCAGTGATTTTTATGGTCTCACTCTCCAGAGCCTCACCAAGTCCATGCTTGTTGACAGCCAGAACCCTGAAGATATATTCATTGCCCTTGAGGAGGCCTTTGACTTTAAAATAGGTTTTTGTGACATCTCCCTTAACCAATGTCCATGCTAAACGGCTGGTCTCACGCTTCTCAACGACATACTGTGTGATGTTAGAACCACCAGTTTCTTGAGGTGGACCCCATGACAGGGTGCACTCCTCAGCTGTAAGACCAGTGATCTGAAGAGGGCCAGCTGAGGGTCCTGGTCTATCTAGAATCACACAGTTTATTGGCATGTTAACTGTTCCAGCAATATTCTTAAGAGTTAAGACATACTGCCCAGAATCTCTTCTGATGCAATCTTTAATAATGACACAGGTGTTTCTATCTGTTGAAATTATCTGGATTCTGGCTCTCAGCTCAATCTCTTTGCCATCCTTGGTCCAACAGACAACAGGGGCAGGACGTCCAGCAAAATCAGCATTCATTTTTAGAGTTTCTCCTGCTTTCACAAACACAGTTTCTCTAAACTTGACATCCATCATGATCCGTGGTGGATCTACATCATTTTTGACAGTAATAGGTCCTGTGTTGTCTGATGGTATACTGAACTGTCCAGCTGCATTTTTTGCAATGATACGGAAGTCGTATTGGCTGTTCTCTGTAAGGCCTGTCACCTCATAGTGAGTCTCAGGCACATTGGTGAAGTTGCATCTTGTCCATCGTCCTTCTGGAAGGTCTCTACATTCAATAACATAGCCAGAAACCTTGGCTCCACCATCATACTCTGGTTTATCCCAAGATAAGGCGACAGATGTTCTTGTAATAGCAGTGACCACAGGTGTGCCTGGAGGATCACATGGATCTCTGGCTGCAACAGCTTCACAAGCCTTACTGCATTTGCCAATACCAGCAATATTTTCAGCATAGACACGATATTCATACATCATTCCAGTTTCAAGACCATTTACTTTGTATTCTGTATCTTTAATCATTCCTCTGTTCATCTTTGTCCAAAGAATACTAGAACGCTCCTTTCTCTCTAGATGATAGCCTAGAACAGCACTACCACCATCACTGACTGGCTCATTCCAAGTCACCAGCATGTATGACTTGGTAGCTAGTTTCACAATAGGTGTAGATGGTGGTCCGGGTTGTTTGAAGTTATACTGAGCAGTAATTGCAGGTGAATCGAGGTAGGTGCTCTTTCCATAACGGTTAACTGCATAGATGCGGAACTGGTATTCTGATCCATGTGTCAGGCGGCCAGCTTTGAAAGATGTTCTAGGTACATTACTTGCTACCATCTGCCACTCTTGTGTATTTGTATCTCTCTTCTCAACAATGTAGTTGCTGATGGAGCACCCACCATCATATTCTGGTGGGGACCAAGACAGAGTAATGCTGTCTGAAGTCACAGCATCCACCTTAATTCCTTTCGGTGGACTTGGTTTGTCCAGAACAACAACTCCAATGTCAGCCATTACAGTTCCTGCACTGTTAGCCAATGAGATTTCATACTTTCCAACATGCTCTCTTCTAGCTTCTTTAAAGATAAGTTTTGATGAGGTTGCAGTATTTATGATGGTCACAGATGTTGTTTGCTTCAAAGGAAGGCCATCCTTCTTCCAGGATACAACTGGCTTTGGCCTGCCTCTTACAGGAACTTCAAGAGTCAGATCATCCCCGGCTTTCACACTGTATGTGTTAAAGAGTAAAGTTATGGATGGTTCTATTGCAACATCTTTAGCAACCACAGGCAATCCAAGATCCTTTGGCTCACTCTTTCCTTTCTCATTGATTGCAACAATTCGGAATAAATATGCTTCATTAGGAGTCAGATTGGGAATAGTTGCTTCTGGCACTTTGGCTGTGCATGCTGTGCCCCATTTGTCACCACTCTTTGGCTTGAACTCTACATTGTAGCACATTACTTTGCTTCCACCATCATGCACAGGTTTTTCCCAAGCCAGTGACACACTTGTCTTTGTCACATCCACAAGGGTTACTTTGTTTGGTGGCAGAGGTACCTCAGATACTTTGATTTCTTTGGTTTCAACCGTCTGTCCTTGGCCATATGCATTAACAGCACAGACTCTGAAGTAAAAGATTCCACCTTCAGGGAGATCTTCAATCTTGAATGAGTTTGCTATACAGTTACTGGTGACAGTAGTGTAAGCCTTCCTGACAGACTCTCTCTTTTCTACAATGTAGTTTGTAATTTTTGCACCACCATCATTAAGTGGGGTATCCCAGGCAAGAGTTACTGAATCCTTCTTCAGCTCCTTCACTGCAAAGTTTTGTGGTGCACTTGGTGTGTCCAAAACTCTTACTGAAATAACTGCAGATTTTGTACCACTGCTGTTTTGAAGTGTTAATGAGTATTTTCCACTGTCAAATCGGTTAACATTGTCAATGACAAACATAGTATATGAACTAGTAGTGTCAATAGCGGCATGATCCGTGAAATCACCTTCAACTTTCTCCCATTTCACAGTGGGTTCAGGTCTTCCTCTAATAGTGACAAACAAGCGCAGCGTTCCACCTGCACGAACAGATACCACCTTTCTGAGATCTGCGTCTAGCTCCATCTCTGGTGCCTCTGCCCTGTCAGATGTAACTACTGTGCCATGGACGTTAGCAGCTTCTCCAACTCCCTCTGAGTTAATAGCACATACACGGAACTGGTACTCTCCGCCTTCCTTCAGGTCTGTAATGGTGAGTTTAGTTACTTGAATACCAGTAGGTGGAGTACACATGATCCATTCTTTTTCAACAGGTGCCTCTACTGGTGGTGCTAATTCTGTTTCCTCTGTTGATTCAGGCAGATGTGTATATTCCCTATATTCAACAATGTAGCCCTTGATGTAGGCTCCACCATCAAAGACAGGTTTACCCCAGGACAGAGACACAGAGGACTTTGTGTAATCTGTTACTTTAGGATGATGTGGAGGTCCAGGTGGTGTAGTGGCATCACATGCTCTGTATAAAAGTGATAATTCACTCAGGTCACCTATTCCAGCCTCATTCTCAGCAGCAACACGGAACTCATAGAAATGATCTGTCATCAGACCTGTGACCTTGAAGTGGGTATCAGTAAGTTTTTGCCTGTTGCATTTTGTCCACCTTACACCATCTTTGTCACGTTTTTCAAGGTGATAACCTTGGATATCTGCTCCACCAGTGTATTCTGGAGATGTCCATGACAGAACCATGGAGTCCTTTGTGATGTGACTTGCCTCTGGAGTTCCTGGAGCACCAGGTGGCTTGTAAGGGTTGCGTGCAATGATGGGTTCGCTCTCAAGATAATCACCAGCACCATATTTGTTGACTGCCCTCACTCTGAAAATGTATTCATTTCCTGTGAGCAAATTGGTTAGTTTTTGGTACAATCCTTTGACATTTGGTGCAGCCACTGTCCAAGACAACCTGCTAGTCTCTCTCTTCTCCAGAACATAATGACTGATACTAGCGCCACCATCCAGAGTTGGCTCAGACCAGGCAATTATGCACCTGTCCGCCATTACACCAGTCACCTTAATGGGTCCAGTAGGTGGACCTGGTTTATCAAGGACTTTAACTGTGATGGGGTAGGTTTTAGTGCCACCAAGATTTTTTAGAACAAGGTCATAATGACCACCATCAAGTTTGGTGATGTCTTTGATTGTCATAGCTGCACGTTTTTGTGTAGTTCTTAGTTCAATGCGCAAGGCTTTCTCCATTTCCTTGCCCTCTTTATGCCAGGCAACTTCAGGAGTTGGTGTTCCATAAATGTCTGCATCAAAAGTCAAGCTCTCTCCAGCATTGATAACAATAACATCCTTGTATTTTGGATCCATTGAGGCTCTGGGAGGCACAATTTCATCAGTGGCAGTAATAGGTCCAGAGCTGTCTGATGGTCCACTAAAGACCCCAGCCGTATTTCTTGCAATAACTCTGAATTCATACTGATCCTTCTCTGTCAGACCAGTGGCTGTATATTCTGTCTCAATTATGTTCGTAAAGTTAGCTCTTACCCAGCGCCCATCAGAGGAGGAGAGATCTTTTCTTTCTACAATATATCCATTTACTTTACTACCACCATCATACTGAGGCTTAGTCCATTGAATCTTGATTTGATTCTTAGAAATAGATACAGCTTCCGGAGCACCGGGAGGATCACATGGATCACGGGCAACAAAGGACTCAGATACTTTACTGCATCGTCCAATGCCAACAATATTTTCTGCATAGACCCTGAATTCATAACCAATACCCTCCTCAAGATTGCAGATCTTGAACTGAGTATCTGTAATGAGAGTCTTGTTCAGTTTGTTCCAGAGGATGCTGCTTCTCTCTTTACTTTCCAGATGGTAACCAATGACTGAACTTCCACCATCATTGACTGGCTCATTCCATTCAATGATCATCATTTCCTTAGTTGCATATTTCACATATGGTGTTCCTGGAGGCCCAGGTGGCTTGTATGGATACTGCACCACAATGGCCTTAGAGTCGAGAGACGCACTCTTTCCATATCTATTTTCAGCTATGATTCTGAACTGGTACTCTGCACCAGTCTTCAACTTTGTGACCTTAAAAGCTGTTCTAGCCAGCTGTGTAATAACTGGCTGCCACGTTGTGGTTGTGGCATCTCTTTTTTCCACAATATAGTTCTTAACTTGACATCCACCAGTGTATTCTGGAGGCTCCCAGGAGAGATGAACAAAGGTGTTGCTCACTTCAACAATTTTAACTGGACCCTTTGGTGGACCAGGCTTGTCAAGTACAATGACAGTGACATCTTCAGTAACAGAGCTAACGCTGTTGGCTGCTGTAATAGAATATTTGCCAAAGTCATCTTTACATGCCTCAGTAATTTGAATTCCTGTTGTTGAAGAAGTGTTGATTATATTAACTCTGGATGTCACTTTCAAAGCCTGTCCATCCTTAGCCCAGCTGACTTTAGGTTTAGGCCTCCCAAGAACAGGGAACTCCAGCTTAAGATCTTTTCCAGCTAACACACTATAAGTGTTAAACTGCATCCTAATGCTTGGCTCCATGGTCATGTCACTTGCAATTACTGGTGCAGCAAGTGCCTTTGGCTCACTCTTTCCTTTCTCGTTGTATGCAATAATTCGGAATAAGTATTCTGTTCCTGCTGTGAGGCCTGTTACAGTTCCCTCGCATGTTTTTGTATTAGTTGCAACTCCCCACTTATCTGTGCCTTTTGGCTGCATCTCAATCAGATAGCCACCAATCCTACTGCCCCCATCATGTGCAGGTTTCTCCCAGGTCAGTGTGGCACTGGTTTTGGTGACATCAATAAGGAAAACCTCTCCAACAGGCAGTGGTACCTCAGATGCCTTGGAAGCTGTTTTTGTTTCTACAGCCTGGCCAATTCCATATTCATTCTCTGCCATGACTCTGAAATAATACATGGCTCCTTCAATCAAATTCTCAACTTTAAATGTAGTCTTGGAGCATTTGGTTGACACGTTTGCATATGCTTTCCTGGTTGATTCGCGCTTATCAATGACATAGTTCTTAATTTTAGAACCTCCATCAATCAGTGGGGCATCCCATACAAGAGTGACAGAGTCCTTTTTAACATCTTTAACCACAAGATTCTGTGGGGCCCCTGGTGTATCTAGAACTTTAACTGAAACAAACTCAGACACCGTGCCACTGCTATTAGTCAAGGTCAGAGAGTATTTCCCTGAGTCATTCCTGTCACATAAGTCGATGGACAGCTGTGTGAAATTGATGGATTTCTCTATCACAGCCTTTTCAGAGAGATCTCCTTCATCCTTGGTCCATTTAATCTCTGGTGTTGGTCTGCCCTTGAAAGGAATATAGATTCTTACAGATCCACCAGCTTTCACTGCAATACCCTTTCTCAGCTCAGAATCAAGATGGATGTGTGGTAGATCTGCTCTTTCCTCTGGCTTAGCTGTTCCAGAGAGAACAGCTGGCTCACCAACTCCCATTTTGTTCAAAGCACACACTTGTATCTTGTATTCCTGGTTCTCAGTAAGCTTGGGGATTTCATATTTGTTGACACGCAGACCTGTAGGGGGAGTAACCATGGTCCATTCCTCCTCTTCAGACTTGCATATTTCAACAATGTATCCCTGAATGGCACTACCACCATCAGACAGAGGTTTCCCCCAAGACACTGTGATAGACGTTTTTGTAGAGTCGATAACATTCACATATGATGGGGCACTAGGCTTGTACT
This sequence comes from Pachypanchax playfairii, assembly GCA_006937955.1. Classification (NCBI taxonomy): domain Eukaryota; kingdom Metazoa; phylum Chordata; class Actinopteri; order Cyprinodontiformes; family Aplocheilidae; genus Pachypanchax; species Pachypanchax playfairii. The sequence continues at coordinate 10,624,186 of SSNP01000002.1, read as the reverse complement.
TCGGGTCACTGGCCTTATAATACGAACTGGGAAGGCTTGGCTCTCCCACACCAACTATGTTCTCAGCAGTAACTCTGTATTCATATTCATGACCTGTGGTGAGGCCTGTAACTCTGTAAGATAAATCTGTGACTTTTTGTCTGTTACATCTAGTCCATTTGATTCCAGCTCTGTCCTTCTTTTCAATTATGTAATTAGTAATTTCACTCCCGCCATCAGTTCCAGGGGCAGACCAGGTGATAGTCATACCATCATGAGCTATGTTAGATACATCTTCAATGTGAGGTGAACCAGGTGGAACAAATGGATTCCTCATAATTACGGCACTAGACTCAAGTGAATCACTGACACCATGACTGTTAACTGCCATTACTCGGAACATATACTCATTGCCCTCCAGTAACTTGGTGACTTTGTACCATGTAGTTTTACAGCTGCTGGAAACAATTGTCCAGGCTAAACGACTGGTCTCTCTTCTCTCAATGATGTAATGTGTAATAGGACTACCTCCATCATGTAGAGGTGCATGCCATGTCAGTGTGCATCTATCTTCAGCCACTCCAGTGATATTGAGGGGTCCTTCACATGGGCTAGGTTTATCCAAGACCATGACTTTGAAAGGAATAGTCTCACTACCAGCCTCATTTGTCAGGAGAAGTGTGTAAGTTCCACTGTCAGTTCTAACAGAGTCCTTTATAACAACCACTGCACGATTCTCTGTATTTCTGATTTCAAGTCTGAGAGTATTCTCAACTGGCTTTTCATCCTTGAACCACTGGATTGTAGGCGGTGGTTTGCCATGGACATCTGCATCTAATTTGAATGACTCTCCAGCATTGATGACAATAGTCTTGGCAAAAGCGGGATCAATAGAAAACTTAGGTGCCTCTACCATGTCACTTGCAGTGATAGGTCCACTGTTGTATGATGGTTTACTGACTGTGCCAACAGCATTTTTAGCAATCACTCTAAAGTCATACTGTGCATTTTCAGTAAGTCCAGTAACAGCAAATTGGGTCTCAATAACATTTGTAAAGTTTGCCCTTACCCACCTACCCTCCGGCAGGTCACGCTTTTCTATAACATAGCCAGTGATATTACTCCCACCATCATATTCTGGTTTAGTCCACTGAATAACAATGCAATCTTTTGTCACATGGATGGCCTCTGGTGTGCCTGGAGGATCACATGGATCACGGGCAACACAGCCCTCTGAGACCTTGCTGCTTCTGCCAATACCAACAATATTTTCAGCATAAACCCTATATTCATACTCAATACCCTCCTCCAAGGGGTAACTCTTGAAACTTGTCTCATGAATAAGAGTCTTGTTGATTTTCACCCACAGAATACTATTCCTCTCCTTCCTTTCAAGATGGTAGCCAAGGACAGGACTTCCTCCATCTATTATAGGCTCATGCCACTCAACAATTTGGTGGTCTCTGGATAGAGAAGAGATGAAAGGAGTGCCTGGTGGGCCTGGTTCCCTGTATGGGTATTGAACAGTTACAGTTGATGAATCCAGACCTTGACTCTTTCCATAGCGGTTCTGGGCAATGATCCTAAACTGGTACTCAGCTCCAGTCTTAAGTCTAGTGACTTTGATAGTTGTTCTAGCATAGTTGGTGCTCACATTCTCCCATGTTGTTGTGGTAGCATCTCTCTTTTGAACAATGTAGTTTGATATTTGGCATCCACCATTGTGTTTTGGTGGGTCCCATGAAAGAGTGACACTCTGTGTTGTGATTTCATCAAATCTGACAGGACCAGATGGAGGGCCAGGTTTGTCAAGCACAATGATTTCAAGTACTGTGTCCTTCTTTCCTACTGAGTTTGTGGCATTAATACTATACATGCCAGCATCATCAGTTGCTGCCTCTTTAATGCTGAGTGTTGTTTGTGTTGATGTATTGTGAATATTGACTCTGGTGGTGAACTTCAAAGGTGCTCCATCCTTAGTCCAAGTGACTGTTGGTTTAGGGCGTCCAAAGATGGGAATGTCAACACTCACGTCTTTGCCCACATGGACACTGTAGCTGCTAAATGCTGGACGGATATCTGGCTCAAAAGTCAGGTCTTTGGTCATCACTGGACCAGCAAGAACTTTGGGGTCACTCTTTCCCTTATCATTGATGGCTGTAACTCTGAACAGATATTCCTGTCCTGGGTTCAAATTGGAGACTGTAGTGTCCATGGTCTTAAATGTGTTTACACCACACCATTTCTCTTGGCCCTTCAACTGCACCTCAAGCAGATACTGCATAACTCTGCTACCACCATCATATTCAGGTTTTTCCCATTCCAGGGAGATGCTTGTTTTGGTCTGATCGGTAACAATCAAATTTTTGGGAGACTGGGGCACTTCTGAAACCTTAAGAGGGTCTACTGTTGATGCAGGCAGGCCAACACCATAAGAATTTTCAGCAAGGACTCTGAAGTAGTAACTACAGCCTTCCTGGAGAGGTTCAATTTTACATGAAAGAGTGTGACAGTTTGTTATTACAGCTGCATATGTTTTGCGCGTGCTCTCTCTTTTTTCAATAACGTAGTTCTTGATCTTGGATCCACCATCCAACAGAGGAGCCTCCCATGCCAGTGTTACTGACTGATTTGTGATTTCTTTCACCTTAAGGTTAACAGGAGCACTAGGTGTATCAAGTACACGGACAACAACAAAAGCAGATTTAGTTCCACTGGAATTCTCTGCAGTAATTGTGTATTTTCCACTGTCATGTCTGCTCATCTTGTCAATAACAAGGGATGTATAACTGCTAGTGATCTCAACCTGAGCAGTTTCTTTAAGAGCTGCTTCATCTTTGTCCCACTTGATAGTAGGAGTGGGTCTTCCCTTAATAGGAATAAACAATCTAAGAGAAGCTCCAGCTTTGATGGTCACAATTTTTCTAAGTTCTGGGTCAATGTCAAGGTCTGGTTCCTCTTTCCTCTCCTGCACCACAATGGATTCAGAGACATCAGCATGCTCACCAACTCCTACTTTGTTAACAGCACACACTCTAAACTTGTATGCCTGATGTTCCTTTAAATTTCCAACTTCAAATTTGGTTGTCTTTACACCTGCTGGGGGTGTGCACATTATCCATTCCTCAGCAGGCACATCTGTGGCTTCAGCTTGTACTGCTGGTGTGGTGGAAGTGCAGCATTCAACAATATAGCCCTGAATCTCACACCCTCCATCACACGAAGGCTTTCCCCATGACAGAAGTACAGATGATTTTGTTGTGTCAACAACTCTTGGATTGTTTGGTGGGCCAGGTCGGAAGACAGGATCAAGAGCTTTATAGAATACACTTGGGGTGCTTGCCTCACCAATACCCAAAGCATTCTCGGCTGCAACTCTGAACTCATAAATATGACTTTCCATTAGTCCAGTAACTTTGAAAGTCAAACCAGTAACTGTTTGCCTGTTACATCTTGTCCATCTTACACCCTCTTTGTCATGTTTCTCAATTATGTAATTTGTTATAGGACTTCCCCCATCTTCTGAAGGTGCTTCCCAGCTGAGCACCATTGAATCTTTTTTGACATCAGAAATTTCTAAGTTCTTGGGTGATCCAGGTGGCACATATGGGTCCTTGATTAAAACAGGGGCAGACTCAAGTGGTGCACCCACTCCAAACTGATTGACCGCATGAACCCTGAAGATATATTCATCCCCTTCCAAGAGTTTAGTAACTCTAAGACAAATATTTTCTACTTTTGGGTCAACAACAGTCCAGACTAGTCTGCTAGTCTCTCTTCTCTCAACAATGTAGTGAGAGATTTTGCTGCCACCATTTTGAAGGGGTGGTTTCCATGCAAGGCAGCAGTGGTCTTTGGCTACCCCTGTAACAACAAGAGGTCCTTGTGGTTCCCCAGGTTTATCTAAGACAACCACATTGACTTGTATAGCCTTTTCTCCTCCTGGATTTTTCAGCAGCAGAGTGTACTGGCCTCCATCTGAGAGTTTGGCTTCTTTCACAGACATATACGCCTTGGTGGATGTGTTCTTGATTTCTCTATGTATGGTGTTGCCCAGTTCCTGCTCCCCCTTCATCCAGTGAATAGAGGGCAAAGGTTTACCATGAACATCTGCATCAATTTTGAAGTTGTTTCCAGCATTAACCACAACAGTCTTGGTGTATTCAGGGTCAATACTGATGCGTGGTGGTTCAATTTCATCCCTGGCAGTTATAGGGCCAGTGCTGTATGAGGGCAGGCTAAAAACACCTGCAGCATTTCTGGCAATGACACGGAACTCATATTGGTTATCCTGTGCCAGTCCAGTTGCAACATACTCCGTCTCAATTACATTAGTGAAGTTGGCCTTCATCCAGCGACCCTCAGGAAGCTCCTTCTTTTCCACAATGTAGCCTATAACCTTTGCACCACCATCATACTCAGGCTTGGTCCAAACAATGGTCACAGAGTCTTTAGTAATTTTTGTTGCCTCTGGAGTGCCAGGGGGATCGCAAGGATCTCTTGCAATATGCCCCTCAGATATTTTGCTTGCTTTTCCAATTCCAACTATATTTTCTGCATAAACTCTATATTCATACTCCATTCCTGGTTCCAGACCTGTAGTTTTGAATGTTTGGTCAGTAATGAGTGATTTGTTTAGTTTAACCCATAAGATGCTGTTTCTCTCTTTACGTTCAAGATGGTAGCCCAAGACTGAACTTCCACCATCATTAACAGGTTCATTCCAAGCAACAGTCATACTGTCCTTCGTGCAAGCTGCGATGTACGGTGTTCCTGGTGGTCCTGGGAGTTTGTATGGGTATTGAGCAACAATACACTCTGACTGAAGTACAGGGCCCTTTCCATATCTGTTTTCTGCTGTAATCCTAAATTGATACTCTGAGCCAGTCTTCAATCTACCTGCCTTAATTTTTGTCCTTGCTAGATTTGGAGATACAACCACCCAATTAGTTGTGGATGTGTCTCTCTTTTCCACAATGTAATTTTTGATGGTGCAACCACCATCATACTCCGGTGGGTTCCAGGAGATTGTTACACTATCAGATGTAACCTCCTCAACTTTGACCGGACCTCTGGGCTGACCTGGTTTATCCAGAACAACAATGCCAATGTTTACTGTTGTCTCCCCTGCTGTGTTATTAAGGGTCACAAGATAATGTCCAACATCATCTTTGGTAGCTTCTTTAATGCTAAGGTTCAGCATTGTGTCTGTTGCACCAAAGTTGACTCTGGTAGTTCTCTTTAGAGGCACCCCATCCTTTACCCAGGAGACAGCTACTTTGGGGCGTGCTACATATGGAACCTCAACTGTCAAATCTTCTCCTGCCAAGACACTGAATGTGTTGAATAACATTTTAGCCACTGGTGCCATCACAAGATCTTTTACGATTACAGGGACACCAATTTGACGAGGGTCACTTGTTCCTTTTTCATTTTTTGCTGCTACACGGAACATATACTCTTCCCCTGCATTTAGTCCAGTGATTGTGGCTTCTGTGTCCTTTACAATCATAGCTTGGGTCCACTTATCAGCACCTTTAGGCTGAATCTCAACAACATAACAGCCCACTCTGCTGCCACCATCATGGGCTGGCTTCTCCCAGGTAAGAGTGACACTGTTTTTGGTAACATCCTTCAGAGTGACTTTGCCAGGAGGTTGTGGTTTTTCTGACACTTTAACTGCCTCAACAGTCTCAATGGGCAAGCCAATGCCATATTCATTTTCAGCTAAAACTCTAAAGTAATAATTGCATCCCTCAAGAAGCTGGTCAACTGTGAAGGTAGTGTTATGGCAGTTAGCATTAACTGTGGCATAAGCTTTCCTTGTTGACTCGCGCTTTTCAACTATATAATTCTTAATCTTGACTCCTCCATCGTTTACTGGTGAATCCCATGTAAGAGTGACAGATTTATTTGTGACTGAAGTAATTTTCAGATTTTGTGGAGCACTTGGTGTATCAAGAACCCTAACCTGAACTGTAACTGTTTTGGAGCCAGAACTGTTTTCAACAGTAAGATGATATTTTCCGCTGTCAAATCTATTTACATTCTCAATGACGAGTGATGTGTATGATGTTGTGCTGTCAATGGTAGCTCTCTCTATCAGCTCGCCATCATCTTTAGTCCATTTAGTCTGAGGAGCTGGTCTTCCTCTAATTGGTACAAACAGTCTAAGAGAACAACAAGCCCTTAGACTAACCACTTTGCGGAGTTCAGCATCCAAGTCAATCTCAGGTGGGAGGAGCCTGTCTTCTGCTTTCGGATTTCCAGGCACAGATGCTGCATCTCCAATTCCTTCACTGTTGGTGGCAGAAATATTTATCTTATACTCCTGATTCTCTTTCAGATTGGTAATAGTAAATGAGGTTGCAAGGAGACCACCCTTGGGTGTCACAATGGTCCATTCTTCTTCTTCCTCCTTTTCCCGTGGTACACAGGTTTCCACAATGTAGCCTGTGATTTCTGAGCCACCATTATATACAGGTTTGTTCCAGGCAACAGTAATTGAGGACTTGGTTGTGTCTAAGATTCTGGGATTGCATGGAGCCCCTGGCTTGTACAGTGCATCAGTTGCCTTGTAAAACAGAGTAGGAACACTTGGTATACTTATTCCAGCAACATTCTCAGCAGTTATTCTAAATTCATATTCATGTCCAGGAACAAGGCCTGTTGCCTTGAATTGTAGATCTTTGACTTTCCTTATATTGCACTTTACCCAGCGAAGAGCTGATCTGTCTTTCCTTTCAATAATGTAGTTGGTGATAGGAGCTCCACCATCACTCCTAGGTGCTTGCCACATGACAACCATTGTATCTTTAGTAATAGCTGTCACCTCTGGATTTTCTGGAGGATCTGGGACCACAAATGGGTTATTTGCAATAACTGGTTCTGATTCAAGAGACCCACCAAGTCCATATTTGTTTATAGCCATTACCCTGAAGATGTACTCATTTCCTTTGAGAAGCTTAGTCACTTTGTGTTGTGTAACCTGCAGATCTGAAACTACATTTGTCCAAACCAGTCTACTTGATTCACGTTTCTCAATTATATATCCTTCAATCTTGGCACCACCATCATCTGCTGGTGGAGCCCAGGTAAGTACACAGTTGTCAGCTGTTATATCAGACACTTTTAGAGGTCCAACTGGTGGGCCAGGTCTGTCAAGCACTTTAACATTAAAGACGTGCTTTGCAAATCCACCAACATTGGTGGCAGTCAAAACAAACTCTCCACCATCTGACCTGACAGATTCCTTGTTGGTCAGAATAGTTGTCAGCTCGGTGAACCTAACCTCCAGTTTCAATGTATTCTCAACATCTTTTCCATTCTTTGTCCAAACCATAGATGGGATTGGCTGACCAGCAATATCAGCTTCAAGCTTGAAGGACTCCCCTGCTTTAAGCAGAATAACATCCCTAAAGATGGCATCAACCATAATACGTGGTTCAACTATGTCATCTCTGCAGGTAATAGGATCAGAGGGCTCAGATGGCATGCTCACTGCACCTGCTGAGTTTCTGGCTATAACACGGAACTCATAGGAGGTGTCTTGTGTCAGTCCACTGACAGTGAATGCTGTCTCTATGATATTAGTGAAGTTAGCTCTGATCCAGCGGCCAGCGGGTAATTCTCTCTTTTCCACAGTGTAGCCAGTGATCTTAAAGCCACCATCATACTCAGGCTTTGTCCACTGAATAGTGATGGCATTCTTGTTAACAAAAGTTGGCACGGGATGACCTGGTGGGTCTACAGGGTCCAATGCCAGGATTGCTTCTGAGGATTTGCTTGGTTTACCAATTCCAGCCATGTTTTCAGCCATGACACGGAACTCATAAGCAACTCCATCTTCAAGTCCTGTGGACTTAAAGATATTTCCTTTCACAAGACCCTTGCTAATTCTATGCCATATGATGCTGCTTCTTTCTTTCCTCTCAACATGATAACCAATAACCTCATTTCCACCATCAGATACAGGCTCATTCCAGCCAACTGTTATTGAATCTTTGGTGAAGGCAACCACACTGGGAGTACCAGGTGGCCCAGGTACTTTGAATGGATAGGCAGCCACCACTGCCTCTGATGTGATAGGAGGTCCAACACCATATCTATTTTTAGCTTTTATTCTGAACTGGTATTCTGATCCAGTAGTTAATCGTGTGGCTTTAAACACAGTACGTATTACAGAGGTAGACAGTTCAGTCCATGTTTGGGAAGTGGTGTCTCTAATTTCAACCGCATAGTTGTTTATTGGAACACCCCCGTCATTCTCTGGAGTTTCCCAAGAAAAGATGCAAGTAGTACGAGATATTTCCACAATCTTAACTGGTCCTTTAGGTGGCCCGGGTATGTCATGTACTTTGATAATTATATTATCTGTTACAGATCCAACAATGTTCTTTGCTGTCATGGTGTAAACACCACTGTCAGCTCTTGTACATTCATTGATTGTAATAGTAGTAGTAGCAGCAGTATTTTCTACATTGGTTCTCTGTGTGAGTTTCAGGGTTGCTCCATCCTTCTGCCAAGAGACTGTAGGTTTGGGACGTCCTATAACTGGAATTTCAACCTTGATGTCATCTCCTGCTTTGGCAATAACAGTTTTCTGGCATACACCACGTAGATCAAATTCAGGGAGAGATGTAGAATCTTTGACAACAATGAGTTTACTTTCACGTGGAAGACTTCTGCCAGACTGGTTGACAGCCATAACATGGAATATATACTCCTCATTTTCATTGAGATTTTTTACTGTAAAATCCATTGACTTGACCGTTGTAACATGGGCCCACTGATCAGTTCCCTTCTTTTTGGCTTCCAAAACATATCCTGTAATTCTGCTTCCACCATCATGTTTGGGTTTGGTCCAAGTCAGGCTTACAGAGTTCTTTGTGATATCAGTTGGAATGATGGTCTCTGGAGGAGTTGGTGCTTGGGATGCACGTATGGGATCAGCTGTTTCAACTGCCTCTCCTATGCCATACTCGTTCTCAGCAGACACCCTGAAATAGTACTCACATCCTTCACCCAACTCTCCAATTCTGACAGAAGTGGTTGGGCAATTTGTAATCACAGTAGCAAAAGCCTTGCGTGTTGATTCCCTCTTCTCAATTATGTAGTTTGTGATCTTGGCCCCTCCATCAATAAGAGGTACATCCCACTGAAGTGTAATACTTTCCTTGTCAATCTTTATTGGTTTTAGGTGAAGAGGCGGCCCAGGTGAATCCAAAACTCTTACATGAATATCAGCACTCTTCTTTCCGACTGAGTTTTCCAGGGTAAGCTCATATTTACCAGCATCAATTCTTGAACTCTCAGGAATAATGAGCATTGTGAATGACTCAGTGCTGTCAATGACTGCACGTGGAACAGGACCACCCTCTTTGGTCCAAGTAACTCCAGGGGTAGGACGACCCTTAATTGGCACAAAAAGACGGATAGAGCAACCAGCTCTGACAACAAGGGTTCTTCTCAACTCGATATCCAATTCCAAGTCAGGTTCAGCAGCACGTTCCACAATCTCAACCAATTCATGAGTTTCAGCAGGTTCACCTGCCCCCTTGGCATTTACAGCACTAATTCTAAAATAGTACTTTGCATTAGTTTCCAAGTCAGGGACCACAAACTCTGTGATCCTAAGGGAAGATGTTGGGGTATCCTTAATCCATTCTTCTTTTCCTTCTTTTTTGTGCTCAATTACATATCCAGTAACTTCAAGTCCACCGTTATCCAGAGGTTTTCCCCAGTTCAGAGTAGCAGTGGTCTTAGTTGTGTCAGTAACTCTTGGATTGACTGGAGGTCCGGGGACATCTGAAAAATGTAAAAAAAAGAAAAAAGAAAGAATGGTTTGCATTTTTCAAACTAACTGTTGAATTCTGGAGAAACAAAGGAAGAAACAATAACAAAGAAACCAAAATAGATGACTTCATTTAAGTAACATGGCATAATGATATTTCATTTTGGTGGTTTACATTCTCCAATAGCAAGTTCCTGCTATTAATACTTACAGGCTGCAACTATTGTTTTGACAGGCATAGATGGTTCACTCGGCTCCCCAAAACCAGCTTTGTTCTCAGCGAGAACACGGAACTCATACTCAACACCCTCTGTGAGACCTGTGACTTCAAAGCTGAGTTCAGCTATGGATTTCTTGGATGCCCTAACCCATCCTACAGCCTTCTTTTCTTTTTTCTCAACACAGTAACCTATTATGTCACTTCCTCCATCTTCAGCTGGTCTTCTCCAGGTCAAAGTGGCTGAATGTCCATCAACTTTCTCAACTTCTGGTTTAGATGGTGGACCAGGGGGACCTACATATAAGAAAAAATATATGACATATTAAAAAAACGAAACCCTTGATGGGTTCGAGAAGATACTAAAGAGAGTCAGTATAACAGATGTACTGCTTCTGTTGCATTAGCTAAATTAGACACATGGTTAAATAAAGATGGTAAATTGTGTGTACTTGTATAGCGCTTTACTCAAGTCCTATTGTATGACTCCCAAAGCACCCATTTACACACACACACTCACACGTTTAGAGATAGTAGCCTGGTGAAATAAATTAACAGTACATACCAAATCTATCAATCATCTTGACAGCTTCAGAATGAGATGGCTCACTGGCACCATACTGGTTTACAGCAGAGACTCTAAAGAAGTACTCATTGCCCTGAATGAGTTTGTTGGCCACATAGTGACAGTCAATAACTTTCTCTTCGAGAATTGTCCAGAGAAGACAGCTTGTCTCCCTCTTTTCCAGGGTGTAATATTTGATGGGAGACCCTCCATCTTCACCAGGGGCTGTCCAAGTAAGAGTCACTTTTTCAGAAGAGACACCGCTGCATTCAACGGGTCCAGGTGCACTAGGAACATCCAGAACTTTGACTTTAACAGTTTCCTCCTTTACACCGAAAGGGTTGCTAGCAGTTATGGTGTACTCGCCAGAATCTTTCCTGCCCGCATATTTTACAGACAGAGTAGAGGATGTTGCAGTCGTTTCAATTTGAACAATGTCAGAGGGCTTAAAATATTTTCCTCCCTTTGACCAGCATGAGGTCGGTGCAGGTTGTCCTAAAATGCTTGTGGCAGTAATAACAATAGTGTCACCAGCACGGACAGTCAGACCTTCCATCACCTGAGAATCAATTGTAATGGTTGGTGCAGCTGTTAGGATGATAAAATGAAACACATTAACCTATCATGTCATATTTTAAGGTCATTGATATATTATCTCAATAAAAGTGCTCAGAAAGCTGTATTCTTTTTCTTACCATATTCATCTCTACAGATAATGGTATCTGTTTGCTCTGATGGTGGGCTGAGGGCACCAGCAGCATTCTTTGCCCTGATCCTGAATTCATACTTGCAGCCCTCCTGTAGATCAACAACAGTAAATGCAGGTTCCACAACATTCACATTGTTGGCTTTCACCCAGATCTTAGAAGGCAGGTCTCGCTTCTCCACGATATAGCCGGTCAGCCTGTGGCCACCGTCAAACTGAGGCTCAGTCCACTGGAGTGTCACACTGCTTCTGGTGATGCTGATTATATCGGGTTTACCAGGTGCATCTATTGATATAAATATACAATTAATTACAAATTATATACAATACATCTAGAATAGATTATTGGATGTGCAAACGGTATGTATTTCTGTTCTTGGTAGTACTTTAATTTTTCAGTCTTACCGATAGGATCCAGTGCCACTTGTGGATCAGTTGGAGCACTTGGCCTGCCAATTCCAGCCAAGTTAATAGCCATTACTCTAAACTCGTACTCCAGACCTTCAGTCAGCCCAGTTACTCTGTGTTCCTTCATCTTCAAGGCAGCTGGGCTGGCCCGTTTCCACAGCATACTGTTCCTCTCCTTGAACTCAACGTGATAGCCTGAATATTATCAAATGATGGTAAAACATTTAGAGTAAGCTTGTCTAACATTTATACATAACAACAAAAGATGTCACAGAACATTAACATAAAATGTGCATGAAATGACTTCATTATTTGAAAAAGATTGAGTATTTAAGTAGATTGAACCTGTGATGGCAGATCCTCCAGTCTTTCTGGGGTCAGACCATGTTAGGTATGCAGAGTCATGACGCATGCTCATTACTTGAGGAGGAGCAGGAGCATCTGGTACATCTGTGAAAACAGATCAACAGTGTTTAACTGTTAGCAAAAGTAACATTTAATCTTCAATAAAACCCAGACATTGATATGTGAAAAGAAGAGGTACTTACTAAATGGATGTTTAGCTACAACAGGTTCAGACTTGAGTCCTTCTCCAACGCCATACTTGTTCTCAGCACTGACTCTGAATATGTATTCTGTGCCCTCATGGAGACCAGTCACCCTCATAGTATTAGTCTCCACAGTGGAAGACACAGTAACCCACATGTTAGTGATGGAATCCCTCTTTTCCAAGATATAGTTGGTAATCTCAGAGCCACCATCATCCTTAGGAATGCCCCACTTCAGTGTTGCACCATCAGCTGCAACATCTTTGAATTTTATTGGTCCGACAGGAATTCCAGGTTTGCCAACCACCCTGACAAAATAAATACAACAGTTTCACCTTTGATACTGATTTAAACATAAGCTGGTTTATTGATATGACTGAAATCTGCACATGATTTGGATATTCTTCATGTTTTAACTCCTACCTAATGAAGATAGTAGACTCTTTGCTACCAGCACTATTTCTCAAGGTGATGGTGTACTTAGACGCATCGGTCCTCTGACAGTCCCTAATTAGAAGAGTGGTATTAACTGCAGAACACTCAGCACAGACCCTGCCGGTATCTGTCAGGTCCTCATCGTCCCCCTTTTTCCAGGTAACCTTGGGTGTAGGTTTGCCAATAATAGGGATCTTCAGGCGGACAGTGCTGCCCTCTTTTGCAATGTAGCACATGTTTGGCAACTCTCTCAAGTCACAGCTTGGATAAACTTCAGAGAAAATGGAAAAAACAAACATACACCTGGTTAAACAGAGCATCCCTTCATTGGAGTTTTCTTTGCATTAAAGTTTCTTAAATATGGACACTTACTAATCTGATCTTTAGCAACTACTGTCAGTTCCTTGGCAGGGCTCTCCCCTGAGTCATTTACGGCTTTAACCCGGTAGGTGTACTCTCTGCCCTCCACCAGGTCCTTGGCACTATACTGCATATTCTTGGACCTCATAAGTTCCTTGTATTTGTCATCACCATTAAGAACCTCTAGAACATAGCAGATGATGCGACTGCCTCCATCGCTGAGAGGTTTCTTCCAGCTTAGAGTGCAAGAGTCTCGTGTCACAAGGATGGTTTTAAAGTCCAGAACAGGTCCAGGCTCCTCTGAAAAATAAATAATGTGAAGACTTGTTCAACAAACAACAAAGACATACATATATTAGTGTTCAACCTCACCTGTTGCTCTAACAGCATCAGCAGTCTCACAAGATTCTCCAGTACCAAGCTTGTTGACTGCTGAAACTCGGAAGCAGTAGGATCTTCCAGCTTCCAGATCTGGGACCTTAAATGATGTCTTGTTGCAGTTGTTTGAGACAACAGACCAGGCTTTTCTCTCAGTGTCACGCTTCTCCACTATGTAGTGGGTGACCTCAAAACCACCATCAATCAGAGGAGCATCCCAGAAGATTTCAGCACTGTCTTTAGTTGTTTCCTTCACCATTAGATTTGCTGGTGGTCCGGGGGTGTCTGAAACAAAAACAATACTTTAAAAATATGGCAACAAAAGCAAATGTTAAATTTTAAACTATGTGCACTTATATGATGAGCGCAACAACAAGTGACATCACATATATTTTATCAAGATAATGGGAGGAAGGGAAGAATTGATACTTTATTGATCTAGCAGAAAACTCTGGAGGAAAAGATACCTCAGAAAAAGGTATCTGCAACTAAAAACCCAAGAACTTCTATATTTGTTTAACAGAAAAATGATTCCTTCACTAACCAAAAACTTTGACAACTATGGTGTACATCTTCATGCCAGCCGAACTCTCCAAGTTCAAAATGTATTTGCCAGCATCATATCTGTTGACCTTCTCCACCATCACCATGGTGTCTGTATTGCTGTGTTTGATGATAATGCCCTGACGGTCCTTGATATTGGTGTTCATCTTTGCCCAGGTGATCCTGGGAGTTGGACGACCCTTGATGATCGCATGTAGCTTCATGGTGGCACCAGCTTGAAGCTCTAGACCTTCTTTCAACTCAGCACTCAGTTCTGCTTCAGGAGCAACTAAATAAAAATAAAGATGAGAATTATCACTGATATTTAAGCAATTTTTAAACCCTGTTTAATTAAATTTAGATGACTGACAAATGTACGTTAGTGTTTTTAATCCTTTCATGTAGTGGCTGCTACAGTGGACAGACATAAAAAGTGTTTTCTGGTACATGAATGTGTGTCAGTTGCTTATTTGCACATTGCACCATATTGGACTCTGGTGTATCGCTCTGTACACTGCCACCCACTGGTAGTGTATGTGTATTCTTATAATATTATAAGTATAATGTCATAATTTTATCATGATATAGATTTAGTTGTGAAAGATATATTTCAAAGTCAAACTACATATTTTTCATCTGAGTGAAAACCTAAATAAATAAAAGTTCAAATGAAGTTCTAAATTGTTTGGTTTTTATACTAAAAATGAATACAAATGCTCAGAAAAAAAATCCTGATTGAATCCTGAGTAATTTATTAATCAAAGAGCTAAAATGTTTAATCCAACTTTCCTACAAATATCTTGAGGCAACCCAGAAAATAAAAATCACACATACCAACGATATCCTTGGCAACATGTTTCCCGGGCACTTCAGCAGGCTCACTGAAACCAGTTTTGTTGACTGCAGTGATTCGACACTGATACTCTGCCTTATCAATGAGATTCTGAATAACATAATTAGTGTCCTGTAGGTTCCTGGGGACGTTGCAGCGAATCCAGTCAGCGGTGTTGGTTCTCTTGCATTCAACTAAGTATCCAATAATCGGGCTTCCACCATCATTAGCAGGGGCAGTCCAGGTGAGACTGATTGTGCTACTGGTGGTGTCAGTTACACTCGGGTTTATCACAGGTCCCGGAGGAGCTGGAAAACAGCACGATGATGAAAGATGATGTTTGGGATTAATCAGGACATGTCCATAAGAAGTCATTATAAGTAATAATACTGAGACTTACTTAAGGGAGTCTGTGCAGTGGTGCTTGCAGAGGGTTCACTGGGTTTGCCAAGCCCAGCCGCATTTACAGCAACGACTCTAAACTCATAGTCAACTCCCTCTGATAGGCCTGGTACTTCAAGTGTCCTTTCTGTTACAAGCTGTCTGTTTATCTTGGTCCAGTTCATCTCCTTGGTCTCCTTCTTTTCTAGCATGTAGCCCAGGACGGGGGACTTTCCGTCATCAGCAGGCTCCTTCCAACTTACAGTCATACTGTCTTTGGTGACATTAGTGATCACTGGGGCTTCACAAGGACCAGGAACGGCTGAAAATTATACCAGAGTAAAGGTCTTTGTTAGGAGAAAACTCGTGTTTTTAAAGTTTAAATCACTGTGTCAAAAAGCTTGTAAAAAGAATGTGTGAGAACTGGTTTGCTATAGCAGCTGCTTATGTCTTCCACACTTACAGGTTTATGTTTGATTTTAATATTGGAACTAATTTAAAAAGTTTGAACAAAAAGTTGGAGATGACTCACTGAACGGGTTCTTGGCAATGACTGGGCTGGTGATAAGGGAGTCTCCAACCCCCCATGTGTTCTCAGCCCGGATTCGGAACTGGTACTCACGACCTTCAATCAACTTCTCCACATTAAACTCATTTTTGTCACCCTTGATCTTGGTTGAGACTTGGGCCCAGTTAGTTCTGCTGGTCTCACGCTTGTCCACAATGTAGTTGCTGATAGGGGCGCCACCATCTTTCAATGGAGGCTCCCAAGAAAGTTTGACACTGTTGGCAAACACCTCAACATACTTGAAACTGGCAGGGGGGCCAGGCACATCTGAGGAGATGCAATAGGTAATAATAATGTCAAATTAGATGAGAATCCATCTTCGATAGAATTTCAACAAGCATATTCCCATCTATAAATGAAAACACTTACCAAGTACGTTGACTTCGATCTCTGCTGTCTTGGAGCCGCTGGCATTCTCAGCCAGTACTGTATAAGTTCCTGTGTGTTCTTTAGTAACAGCTGTCATCTCTAGCTGGAAGTGATGCCTCTGTTGGGTAATGAGCTGTCCATCACCTGACTTCAGGTTATCCTCACCTCTCTTCCAAGTGACTCGGGGTATGGGTTTACCAAACACATCCGCTTCCAGGAGGATTGTGGCTCCAGCCTTGACCTTCAAGGCCTTTTGCATCTTGGCACTAAGTTCAATCCTTGGAGGAACTGTGTTTTAGAAAAAAGGCAGTCATAAATAAACAGCTTAAAATTGCTCTTAAGCTATAAAGATTTTTGTTTTACCTTTGTAATGAAAACATTAAGTAAAAACCTCTTACCGTTCTCAGCACAGACCAGAACTGGGTCTGTGGGCTCTGAGGGTTTGCTCATGTTAACAGCAGTTTTGGCAATAACTCTGAACTGATACTGGAGGTCTCTTTCAAGGCCAGTAACTGTGTACTCCTCTCGGGGAACATTTTGACTACTGGTGTTGCAGCGTATCCACATGTCTCCTGGGACCCGCATGGCCTCAACATAGTAGCCTATGATCTTGCTTCCACCATCATTTTTGGGACGGGTCCAGACCAAAGTGACTGAGCTCTTGGTTATGTCTAAAACCTCAGGTTTACCTGGAGTGTCTGTAACACAAAAAAAGCAAAGAGGTCAGCAAACAAGCTGAAAAAATGTAATGTTTGGAACAGACAATGGCAACAGACTTACCAACAGGTGTTCTGGCTGTCACAAAGTCAGTCTTCTTGCTTGCTTTGCCCTGACCAGCACGATTAAAGGCTGATACTCTGAAGGTGTATTCCAGGCCCTCAATGAGACCAGCACATGGGTATTCAGTGTTGCGGACAACAGTGTCATTGGCCTTCACCCATAACAGGCTGTTCCTCTCCTTTCGCTCAATATAGTAACCAGTGATGGGACTGCCCCCATCACTCTCTGGTTTATCCCAGGCCACAAACATACAGTCCTTGTTGGTTTTGTTGATGCGGCAGTTTAAGGGCTCACTTGGAACATCTAGTGAAAAATACAACTATCAATAATTACATTTGTTCTTTACTTAAAGGCCGCACTCTCTCAACTGATCAAAGTTACATCTAAAGCTAATCATGGATTGGCCTTAAGGCAGATTTCACTTACCAAAGGGGAACTTGGCAACCATTCTATCAGACTGAATGGGGTCTGATACACCAAAGCGGTTCTCAGCACGGATGCGGAACACGTACTCCTTTCCAGGAACAAGTTTTCCCAATCTGCAGTTGGTCTTTGAACAGGAAGAGAGGGCTGTCACCCAGTCGCCTCTACTCACATCACATTTCTCAATCACATAGTTGGTAATATTGCTGCCCCCATCTTCCAGTGGTTTGTTCCAAGAAATGGAACAAGAATCAGCATCAATGTCACTGATCTCCACGGGGCCTTCAGGTGGACCAGGGATGTCTGAAAAACACAGTTGTAAGCACAGTAATGATTATTTATCGTCTTTAGTGGAGGACAAACATTTACACTTTTTAATCTTAACTTTAGCAAGACACACACCTCTGATGACAATCTTTATTGATTGGGAAACCTTTGCAGTGCTGTTCTCAGCAACAAGGCTATATTCTCCACTGTCGGTCCTTGTCACATCTTTGATGATCAGGACACACAAATTTCCTGACTGATGCACAGCCAAACGGCTGGACGGGACTACAGCCTTCTCACCACGCATCCACTTGCAGGTGGGAATGGGTTTTCCTGAAACCAGTGCCTCCACTCTCAGTTTGGCTCCAGCTCTAGCACCTGTCGTCTCTGGCATAACAATCTTTGGCTCCACTGTGAGACATTTGAGAATGTTGTTTAATGAGTTAAGAGCATTTTTAAAATATTAAGAAGTTGTATTAACACATCCTTAACATTTCAAAATAATCCTACTATGAGACAAACAAATGTTAGATAAACTGACTACAACTGTTCCTTAAAGATGTTTAATCAAATAGCAAACATACCCATCTGTTCCTTGATCTCAGTTGGTTCTCTGGTTTCTGTGAAGGAACTTAAGCCCATGATGTTCTTAGCGGCCACTCTGAACTTGTACTTCTTGCTCTCCTTTAGGCCACTGATACTGACTGTTAAACCTTTAACTGTTGTGTAGGCGTTCCACACTTCTTTCTCAGGTTCCTGTTCTTCCTCTATCACTGGTGGTGGTGGAGGAGGAGCTTCCTGTCCTTCAACAACCTTTGGTGAGGGTTAGAGAAAAGTGGAATGTTTCCAAGTTCACAATAAAAAAGTCTAGAATGCAAAATCTTATGAGAATGTTTATAGTTTCAAAATGGAAATTTTGCCATTTTAATACATATTACAAATCATAACTAGATTTATCAGAAAAGTGCATTTTATTGATTTTATTTTAATTAAATCACCAATTTACTGATGAGTCAGAAACCACTTAGTTTGTTGACCTACCTCTACAGGTGCCGGTGGCTCTGGAGGAGGTTTGACTTCAATGTATTCAATTACATAACCATCAATCTTAGCACCACCATCCCTTTCAGGCTTCACCCAGCCAACCATGGCACTGTTCTTTGTTATCTCCAGAACTTCAATCTTCGGACAAGGATCTGGCTTGCCTGAAAAAGAAATGTTAAAGAATTTGATTTATACCTGGTAAAATAGTTGAGAAGATAGTACACAACTTTAAACTGTACATTCAAATGTTCTTCTAACATAATGTGCTGGGACTAATGGATACTTACTGACAGGATCAGAAGCCAAATATGAAGTAGGAGTCACTTTGGGAACTCCAGATCCATACTCATTAACAGCTGTAACTCTAAAGTAGTATTCAGTGCCAGGAATCAAACCACTGACTTTGAAGGGAATCTTATCAAGCTGAACTTCAGCCTTGACAGTTGCCCATGTCTTGCGGTCAATCTCACGCTTTTCAACTATGTAGTGTGTCACTTCGCTGCCACCATTGATCTCTGGAGGATTCCAGGCCAACATGACTGATGTTTGTTTGATATCTGTAGCTTCAAGATTCATTACAGGTCCAGGAGTATCTGTTGGAAAAACATGTCTCTGGCATTAATTTTCTTTGAGTATATGCAATTATATGTATTTTTTCTGTATTGATATTTGCCACCACTTATATTTATTTATATTCATAAAAAGTAGACCTACCTAGAACTTTAACATTGACAAACACAGCCTTCTCTCCTGCAGGGCTCTGCAGAGTCAGGCAGTATTTGCCAGAGTCGTCACGAGTGGAGTCAGGAATGATCAAGAAGGTCATTGTGTCGATGATGTCAACTTTACCCTTCCTGACCACATTGTCGATACCCATTCTCCTCCATGTGACAGTGGGAGGAGGTCTGCCTCTGATGGTTGCACACAGTCTAATAGGACAGCCAGCCCGAACTGTCAGGCCCTGCTTCAAGTTGGCATCCAGGTCTGCCTCCGGTGCCTCTGTTGGATGAAACGGTGATATTGTTATCTTGATATGACAGACACAGATCTGAATATCAGTTCTGGTATGTTTTGTGTTCAACCAAAGCAAACTAAAATGGAGTAATGCCCTTACCTAGAATTTCTCGTGGGATCACTGCACACCCTAGGTCACAGGGCAAGCTCATGCCCACCTGATTTTGAGCTGACACTCGGAATTCATACACAAGCTTCTCATCAAGACTTGTGACAGTGAAATAACAGACGACCAGCTGTGCTGCCACATTGCACCTCTTCCAGCCATCATCTCCTTTCTTCGCAGACCCCTGTACCCTCATCTCCACAACATAGCCAATGATAGGAGCTCCTCCATCAGACACAGGCTTGGTCCAGCCCAGGGTGAATGAGGATTTGGTGCTGTCTATAACCTTCAAGTTGGTAGGAGGTGCAGGAGGCTCTGTAAGTGGACAGGAGAGAATAGCAATTAGTTCTGTTAAAGTAAAAACATTAGGAATCAAAAGCATTACTGTTAGTTACATACCAACTGCATCCTTTGCCGTGATTGCACGAGAAGCCTTGCTTGGAGCACCACTGCCAATTTCATTCACAGCCCTAACTCTGTACTGATAATCATGGAGTGGCAACAGTCCAATGACAGTGAAACGAGTTGCAGGGATCGGATCTTTGTTGACAGGAGACCACCTGACTGCGTGCTCCTCTCTCTTCTCCAACAGATACCCTATGACTGGCTTTCCACCATCGTACTCAGGCTCAGACCACTGCACAGTCATCTCCTCCTTGCTTATTTTGGTGACCTCTGGTACTTCAGGAGCATCAGGCACACTGAACTGGGTACCAGCAACAATAGCCTCACTCTGAACTGCAGGTCCAGGACCCATCTTATTCTCAGCTCGAACTCTGAAGATATACTCATTACCCTCAATCAGTCGAGTTATTTTAGCTTTGTTGGTGATGACAGCATTAGAGTGGACAGACCAAACCCCCCTTTTAGTTTCACATTTCTCAATAATGTAGTTGTAGATATCACAGCCACCATCATCTTCTGGAACTTCCCAGGCCAGGTGGCACCGGTCAGTGGTGATACCAGAGACCTTGAGATCCCTGATAGGACCAGGTCTATCCAGTACAATGACTTTGGCATTAGCAGAGCTCGTTCCTGCACTGTTGGAGGCAGTAATGACATATTTGCCACTGTCAGTGCGTCTGGCACCAGTAAGCAACAGCTTAGAGAAGTCTACACCTGTTTCAATTTGTAGTTTAGGGCCTTTCTTAATTTCATCTGTTTTTTCATCTTTTGTCCATTTGACATCTGGCTGAGGTTTGCCCTTTATTGTTGCTTCTATAGCAATGGAGTCACCTGCCTTCACGAAAAGGGTTCCATCCAGTTTAATCTTGACCTCAGGCTCCACCAGCTGTTCTTTAACCAATATTTCTCCGGTGGTCACCCAGTTGCTCTCACCTCCCTCATTTTTAGTCTGAACTCTGAATTGGTAGATTTGATTTTCAATGCACCTGTCTGCCATGAAGTAAGTCTCCTTGATGGCACCCTTGTGAATCCTCTCCCACTCCTCAGCCTCTTTTGGTTTCTTTTCAACATGATATCCAAGGTTACGACTACCGCCATCATAATCTGGTTTCTTCCATTTCAAGAAGCAGAAAGTCTTGCCAATCTCAGCTATATGGAAATCGATGGGTTCACCTGGTTTCTCAACAGGATCAACTGCCAGGACAGGCGACTTGGTCTCTGTGGCTGGACCAGCACCAATCTTGTTCTCTGCACTGACACGGAAGAAATACTCACAACCCTCGGTAAGAGGAGCCTTTATCAGACGCTTGGTCCAGTCATTAGAGACCACGGTCCATCCTCTTTGGTTTGGCTGACGGCACTCAATAATGTACTGAGTAATCTCTGTGCCACCATTATCCTCTGGATTTTCCCAAGAGACCATGCAGGATTTCTTGGTGACATAGGCCACTTTCAGATTCTGGCAAGGTCCTGGTGTGTCCAGAACATTGACTAAAATAGTAGCCTGAGCTTGTCCACTGCTGTTCTTAGCAACAATAGCATATTTTCCATAATCGGCCCTAACAGACTCATTAATGATCAGCTCACAAAGAGGATAGTTATTGTTAATCTCAGTGCGCTTGTCGCGAGACAAGGCTCTGGCATCCTTAGTCCAGGTAATCTCTGGATCTGGTCTGCCTTTCACTCTAGTGATCAAACTGATTATCTGACCAGCTCTGACAGTCACAGAGTCACGGCAAGACACATCAACAACAACTTCAGGGGGCACCAAGATATCCTTTGCCAAAATGGTCTCAGGTAGCTCCCTGGGCTCGCTGTCTCCAACTTTATTGGTAGCTCTGATTCGTATTCTGTATTCCATTCCTTCAATAAGGCCTGGCACTCTGTAGGCACAGATCTTAATAAGGTCCTTATTGATTCTATCCCACTGGGCAGTTCCTGACTTCTGAGCTTCAACAACATAGCCCAGGATTGGACTGCCTCCGTCTCTTGTAGGCTTAGTCCAGCAGATATCAGCATAGGATTTACTCCAGTCCTTCAGTTTAGGGTTACTAGGAGGTCCAGGTTTAGTGATAGCCCGAGTAGCTTTAATGGGATCAGATGTAAGTGAAGGTTCACTGATGCCAGCAATGTTCTCAGCAAATACTCTAAACTCGTAGCTGTTGCCTTCAAAAAGACCAGAGACTCTGTATCTTAGGTCTAGGACTGGAGTTTTATTGACACGTATCCACTTTCCTGTCATTTCTCTGCGCTCAATCACATAGCCGCTGATGGGGCTACCTCCATCGTAGTCAGGCAGGGCCCATTCCACTGTCACAGCATTTTCTGTGATATCAGAGCACTCAGGGAAGCCTGGAGGACCAGGAGGGTTGAACATGTGCTTAGCAATAGTAGGCGGACTCTCAAGACCAGCACCAATGCCGATTTTATTTTCTGCACGAACCCGAACAATGTACTCACGGCCCTTCTCTAACCGTGACACCTTAGCCTTTGTACTGGTGCCACTAGAGCTAACAACTGACCAAGGCTCCCATGGCTTCTTGACATCCTTCTTCTCTACTACATAATTGGTAATAGGTGTGCCACCATCATCTTTGGGTGCCCTCCACTGTATCATCATGTGATCAGGGGTGACTTCCAAGATATTGATGGGTCCGATGGGTGGTCCTGGTAGATCTAACACAGTGACATGTAGAGCAACAGTCTTGCTGCCTGCAGGATTGGACACTGTGAGAATGAACTCTCCAGTGTCTCCTCTCTGGCACTCGGGGATACTGAGGGTGGTTGAGGACCCAGCAGTTTGAATTTGATATCGACCCTCAGATACAATCTCTTTGCCATCACTCATCCACTTGGCTGTGGGAAGAGGGATGCCTGTCATCTTAGCTGGTAAAGCTATTGGACTACCAGCTTTGACAATGAGACCCTCGATAAGCTTTACATCTACTTCAATAGTGGGTGGCACTGAAAAAAATAAACAAAGCAGCAACCACAATGTGAGATTTTCAAGCTTTACATTAGAATATGTAAAACTTTTATTGTGTTAAATATTCCCAATATCTCTTACATGTCTTCTCTTGGCAAGTGACTGGGACAGTGGTGTCAGGACGGCTTACACCAATGGCGTTCTGAGCCTTGACCCTGAAGCGGTAGGTCTTGCCTTCTTCCAG
Organism: Pachypanchax playfairii; assembly: GCA_006937955.1. Lineage (NCBI taxonomy): Eukaryota > Metazoa > Chordata > Actinopteri > Cyprinodontiformes > Aplocheilidae > Pachypanchax > Pachypanchax playfairii. Next base: position 10,600,895 of record SSNP01000002.1, on the reverse strand, counting down.
ACCTGTCACATGGCTGTGATTGTTGCTGACAGTCTTGAAGGAAACCCAGTCAGTCTGACCCTCTTCCTGGTACTCAACAATAAAACCTGTAACTTCACTGCCACCAGTGCGATCTGGCCACTCCCAGGCCAACCACACCTCTGTCTTGTCTGCATCAGTGTGGTGGAGGTTCTTGGGTGGACCAGGTGGATCTTACAGGTGCCACAAAAAGACAAACATGTCTGATTATTGAACAAGTAAAATCTTTTAATTTTACATCACAAAACATGTTTTGGAAATATGTTAGTTATCATCACTGTTTATATCTTACAGATACATTTAAATGGTATAATTAATTCTAACATTAACTCACAGAGAGGATCGACAGCCTTGATGGGTGTCTTGGTTACAATAAAGTCACTTCTGCCAAACTGGTTCTCTGCAGCCACCCTGAACAGGTACTGGATTCCTTCCATCAGGTACAAGGCCATCAGACTTAGTTTCTTGTTAGCTGCAGCGACAGGTACCCACTGGTCTGCAGCCACGTCCTTCTTTTGCACCACATAATGAGAGATGACAGCCCCGCCATTGTCCTCAGGAGCCTTCCATGTCAGGTAAGCAGACTCACTGGTCACCTCAGACACCACCAAATCCCTTGGAGGTGAAGGCTTGTCTGATGGAGACAAGAATGTGTAAAATAAAATTTGTATGTATTCTTCCTTTCAGAAATGAATAACTGATATGTGTTGGTAGAAATTTCACTTACTCAACACAAGCACAGCGACGGTTGCTGATTTCTTTCCAGCTGCATTCTCAACGGTAATGGTGTAGTTTCCAGAGTCAGCACGGACACACTTAGGAATAAAAAGTTTGCTGCCTGAGGCAGTAACAGTGATGGCAATGTGGGAAGGAATGTCTCCGTCGTTCTTCTTCCAGGAGACTGTTGGTGTCGGTACACCTTTAATGGAGGCACTCAGGGTGATTTCAGTGCCTAACATAGCCAAGTGGTCACGTGCCATGTTGGCATCCAACAGTAATTCTGGCTCCTCTGTGATAGACATTGAAAAAAGTTAGGAATTAGGAAATATAAAAACTTAAAAGTCAATAAATAATTCAATTTGTTAGATTTTCAGATGCAAAAACAAACAAACAAAAAAGACTAAAATGTAAGTTTATACTAAGATTACATATTTTAAAATCGTAGAATTGATTATTTTTAAGTTTGCTCTCAGTAAATATGTCTCAAATCCATAAAATACTGTTGAGAAAGGAGTTATGGAACAATCAAAACAATGTTAGTTCTGCCTGGAACCTTTTATGAAAAATAAAATAAAATATAGGTAGTTATGCATCCTCTGCTTTAGTTGAACAGAGCAAAGCTGCAACTGATCTTACCAAGTCTGTCATGGACCTTGATAGTTTGTTTAACATAGGCAGGGTCAGATTTGCCGGCAGCATTGACTGTAAAGATCCTGAAATTATATTCCTGTCCATCAGCCAGGCCGGTTACTACATAATGGAGGTCTGGACACTGTTCTGGAGTCTCGTTGGCCTGACTCCACTCTATAGAACCTGGTTTCTGATACTCCACAAGGTATCCAAAGATTCGTCCCTTTCCATCATGACGTGGCATCTGCCATTTCAGACTGACAGAGTCTTTGGTCTTATCGTAGGCCTCAGGTGTTACTGGAGGGCTGGGGAGCACTATTAGAGGGAAACACGTCAGTCAGCGATAAGAGCAATAAACATAAAATCCAACAAACACAGAAACATAAGAACAATATTTTAAATATACTTGTAGAAACTTTCTCCAAAATACAAAAGTTTAATTCAGAATTTCAATCTACTGGGGGGTTAAAAATAGCCTTACTGACCAATGGGATCTTTGGCGAGGATTGGTTTGGATGGGACACTTGGATCTCCAGTTCCTAACTCATTCTCAGCTGTCACCCTGAATTCATATTCGCATCCCTCCACTAAGTCCTGGACTCGGTACTGAGTTGCTGGGTAAAGTGGGTCTCTGGTGACTCTGGACCACCTCTTGGCTCCAGGCTCCTTCTTTTCTAAGATGTAGTTTGTGATGGGCTTCCCTCCATCCCGAGGTCGGTTCCACAGCACCAAAGCGTTGGTAGCATACACCTCTCTGACAAGTGGCATCTCAGGGGCCTCTGGGACTCCTTCATGTTAAAAACAGGGTTATATAAATACTGTAATTTGGTGTAAATACAGTTTACTGTAAATCTGAAGTGGAAGTAATTTCAGATATTCCAAACACTTCCTGGGATTTTTTGGAATCTTTAACATGATGTGAAGAACGTACTGAACAGATCTTTAGCTTTCATCTCCCCCGACTCCAGAGGGTCACTGATGCCATACATGTTCTCAGCAGAGATTTTTATGATGTACTCCCTGCCCTCCGTCAGCTTGGGGATCTGTGAAAAAAGAAAACACATTATTAGAATCTCTGAACTCCAGCAACCCCCTTCCACTGGACTATTAAAGATCTTGTGACAATACCTTGCATGTGGTCTTTGTTGTGGCAGATGTTACTGTGGTCCAGATCTCTCTGTTGACGTCTCTCTTCTCAATGATGTAATTGGAAACATCAACACCCCCACTGTCTAGAGGAGGCTTCCAGGAGATCACCATGAACTCCCTGTGCACCTCCTCAAACACCACAGGACCAACAGGAGGAGTTGGACGGTCTACAGAGAGAAGAGAAGAAAAAATCATTTGCACTGCTGATTGTGACGACTGAGGTTTTCTTGATGAGTCCAGCTACATACCAACAACTGTGACGTTGCAGACTCCCTTCCTGGATCCAGCACTGTTCTCCACAACCACCACATACCTGCCGCTGTGCTCACGCGCCGCCTTTATCAGGCCCAGCGATATGGTGTTTGCTGTGTTCTTGAACATAATGTGTTTATCAGCCTTCAGCTCTTCATCATCTCTGTACCAGGTAATAGTTGGTGGTGGTTTGCCAGTGTAGCGACCCTGCAGCAGACAGTTCTCTCCTACACGGATAATGATCTTATCACGGAAGTCCAGCTCGATGGTTGGCGGCTCTGTAAGGGAAAATTAAGAAAAGTTTTTCATATATCATTGAGGATTCTCTGGTGTTTTGGGGTTTTTTTGTTTCTTTTTTTCGATTAAAGTAAGAAAAAGCAGAGAACAGCGGTAATATTCCAACATATTTATAATTATCTGAATACGCTTTATGTTATCTGTGTATAAATGTGTCTAAGTGTGTTTACAGTAATTTAACAACCAAATCCTGAATTAAAAGTTAATGTGGAAATCACAGCAGCATCCACAATCTGGCAGCAACACTTTGAATACATTAATAAACTTTGAGTGAGAGATTAGCTCACCCAGTTCATCTTTGCATGTGATTGGTTTAGTACAGAACGACGGTTTGCTGGGTCCAACTTCATTTACAGCAATCACTCTGAACTCGTAGGTGTCGCCCTCTCTCAGGCCATCGAAGGTGAACTTCATGTCCATCAGCTTCTCCTTTGTCAGCCTGTTGAACTTGTCTTTACCGATCATTCGTGCCTCCAGGATGTACATGGTGATCTCAGAACCTCCATCAGATTTAGGTGCTTTCCAGGTGACACTGATCAAATCCTTGGTAACCTTGGTAACCTCCAGTTCTTCTGGGCGGTCTGGCACACCTTTAGAGAAGATGAATATACTTATGATGATTTAAAATAACAATTTAAATCAAGTTTTCCTCACTTAGTAGAAGCTTTAATTAACTGATAATGGGGGGGGTGTTTGTAGCAGACAGCAACTGGTAGAGAACCAATGAGGTGCAGTTCACACTAAAAAACATATTTAGTTTTTGCTAAATGCAGATCTTTTATTTATGTACTAATAACAATTTTGGTGAGAATAAAAAAAAAATCAGTTTGCAGTTGAACCAGAAGTAAAAATTTTTAATCTGTTTTTAATTTTTAATTTTAATCTAATTTAATTTAATCTAACCTAATTTTTAATCTGCAAACTAAATGCTCAACATGTTCACTGGAAGCTCTTCTTCCTATCTGGATGGACATACTTTTTTAAATGAGATGAAAAAATGTGTCAAATTTTAAAGTTGCTCAGTTATGCTTGAAGTCACATTCACTGTCAGACCGTTGGCAGGACTTCTACTTGTTCTGGTTTTATCGCTGTGATTTTGATGTAACACTCTGAGTTCAGTGTTCATCTCTGTCGGTAATTCTACTCACTGATTGGTTCCTTGATGATGCACTCAGCTGCCGTCTCAACGAAAGGTCCAATGCCGATTGCGTTCTCTGCAGCCACTCTGAAGAAATAGGCTTTTCCGGGAGTGAGGTCACGAGCCACAGCGTTCTGTCGGCTGGCGGTGTAGGAGAGGGAGGTCCAGGCTTTACGCTCAGCTTCACGTTTCTCAATGATGTAGTTGCTGATGGGGGAACCACCATCATTCTCAGGGAAGAACCAGGTGAGCTTGCAGGAGTCCATGCTCAAGTTCTCAGCAATTAAAGGAATGCCAACGGGTCCGGGAACGTCTGAGGTAAAAAAAAGACACACAATTATTAAACGTCTCATGGTTTTCAGATATTCTGAAAAATTCTGGAATATAAAAATCTTCTCTCACCGAGGACTTCCACAGTGATGTTCTTTGTCTTCTCCCCTCCAACATTCTTTACAGTCAGTGTGTAAACACCAAGATGTTTCCTGGTGCAGGACTTGATGACAAGTGAAGAGCTGATGGCTGTGGTTTCCACTTTGGCCTCTAGAGGCAGCGCAGCACCATCTCTGCTCCATGTGACATCAGGTGATGGTTGGCCTGACACATAGGCGATGATACGGATCACGCCGCCTGCGTGGACCACCATCCTCTCCTTCACCGAGGCATCCAGTTCAACCTCCGGAGCGACTGAAGAAGAAACTCCCATTACAGTCTGTTTCACAGAGTTTCAGTGTGTTTTAATGAAACTGTTACTTTTAACTTACTGGTTCTGTCATTGACCTCGAGCACCTCCGGGACTTCACCTGGTTCACCATTACCAGCAGCATTAAAGGCAATCACCCTGAACCTGTACTGACCACCTGTCTTCAGACCGCTGATCACAAACCGGGTGCCTCGGATTTCAGTTTCCTTTGCCTAAAAAACACAAACATCATTTTACTTTTTCAGAATTTATTTACAGAAATTTCATCAAACTACTACAAAGAAACTTTTATTTGTTAGACTCTCACCTTGACCCAGGCCTCAGTACCCTCCTCTTTGTACTCCACCCAATAGCCGATGATCTTGGAGCCTCCATCCTTCAGAGGAGGGATCCACTCCAGGTCCACGGTGGATTTTGTCCAATCAGAAACCTTTGGTGTTGGAGGAGATGGGGGGGCTTCACAAAGAGACAGACAGCTGGTTAAAACCTGTTTGTGTGTTTACAGAGAATCTCAAATGATGTCAGCATATTGTACTTACAGATGGGGTCTCTGGCAAAGACAGGATCTGTAGGGGGACTTGCTAGACCAGGCCCAGCAGCATTGATGGCAGAAACTCTGAATGAATATTGGGACCCCTCAATGAGTCCGCTCACCACAAAAGACTCGCCCAGACCCATGGGTCGGATGGGGTCTCGAGTGACCCGGGCCCAGCGTTTACCGGTGGTCTCTTTGCGCTCCAGCCAGTAGCCCGTGATCGGGGTGCCGCCATCATCCTCAGGCTCCTCCCAGTTTACGGTCATGGAGTCCATAGTAACATTGGTTACTGTCGGCTTCTCACACTGACCCGGGACAGCTGAACACACACATACGATACATAACAGCATCACTACTGGTTCGGTTCTGCTCAAGACCTGATTCTTGTTTCTAACATAATAAAAGCAGCTGGTTAAACGTCATTTTTTCTCACATTTTTGTTGAAGAATTTAACTTACTAAAAACATTTCGGGCGACCTCGGGATCACTATCCAGAGGCTCTCCGACTCCGTACTTGTTCTGTGCCATGATGCGGAACACGTACTCATGTTCCTCCATAAGGTTTTCAACAGTCCAGATCCGTTCTTTGGGCTCGTTGGTGACAGGTACCCAGGTCTTTCTATTGGCCACCCGTCTCCAGATGACATAGTTTGTAACTTTAGAGCCACCGTCATCTTTTGGTGGCAGCCAGGAGAGCGTGATCTTTTCAGCTCCAACCTCCTCAAACTTAATTGGAGCAGATGGAGGACCAGGACGACCTGCGTCAATAAAAAACAAGTTAAAATAAAACAGAACTTCCTGTCACAAGTCACTTATGTCACTAAAACAGGTTATCGTGGGTATGAGGTCATGTTTAACATGTTTGCTTAGGTTTGTCTAAAGTCACATGATTATCACATTCATCCAGGAACCTCTGACATGACTGTATTAAACAATACTTCATATTTATCATTCGATACTAAAATAACAAACATTTGTCACTGAACCTTGTTTAGTATCTGGTAATGAGTAAGTCTGTGATTAGTGGGGCTTGTCTGGGATTTGAACCAGGATCTCTCACATATTTGTATATATTTGATATTCAAGAGTGTATCAAAGTAACTTCAATCTGAAACTGAATAAAAAAGGAAATTTCAGTTGAAAAATGAACCAAATAAGAGATGAAATGTTTTCTGATGTTTTACATCTTCTCAACAAGATGAAAACAACAACAAACTAGTGAATTCAGTTAAACTGAAGGTTCTCTGTATGTTGGCGTGCTGCGTTTCTTCTTACCGAGCACGTTCAGCCTCATCTCCTTGGAGGCCTTGCCGATACTATTGGAGGCCACCAGTGTGTAGAGACCGGTGTCGGGACGTTTTCCCTGCTGGATGAGCAGCGTGCAGCTGTCATCTGACACGATCTTGTTGATGTGTTCGTCATACTGAACCTCCACCTTGTCATCGGGTTTGTGGGGTGGAGCCTTGTACCAGGTGAGCGTGGGGAACGGACAGCCACGCAGCTTGGCCACGATGCTTATGTCTGATCCCTGTTCAACCTCCATGAACTCATCCAGCTCGATTGATGGGGCACCTGCAAGCAAAAAGAAGAAAATGAAAAGACTGATTTATACTTAAAATTAATCTTTTTCTTTTCAAATGTCCATGTTATTCTGTTCAAGATAAAATCTGCTTAACATTAGTGAAAATATCAAACATTTATTGCTTAAAACACAAAAACAGACAAAAGCAGTTCTTAAAATACAAAATATATTTTAGTCCATATGAGATCAGACCCATCTAACTGCTCATCTAATATTATAGAATGCACAGAATCCTTCCTTTCCCATAATGTACTGTCATTGTGTGCTTTATTATAGAGCTGAGAGTTCTGGTCTTACAGGTCTGGTCCTGGACCACGACGGGTCCTGCAGTGGTTGATGGTTGGCTGGGACCGACCTCGTTGTAAGCTATCACTCTGAACTCATACTCGTCTCCCTCTGTCAGGTCCTCTACTTTGAAGGTTGTGGTGTCCACGTCTCTCCTGTTACACCTGCAACACACAGAGGGGTGCACTGCAGGTCAATGACACGGGATGAGACTCACGGCCGGTAACTGCTTTGGAGTCAGATTTACAGCTGTAAGAACTCTAAAGATTCTGGGTGCTATTCAACTGGTTACAGAATTATTGACTCCTGGTGATGTTTTATGTGTCATTATGCTTCCTCTCATACTTACACACACACCAACACACAGATACATAAACAGATACACAGGATCAGATCTGGACTAGAAATAACTTTATAGCAACAAGAGTTAATGAATAAAGTTCACCTGCTCTACACCTTCATGTGTTCTAATCAATTCATTCTCATTATAAACAAACTGAAGTGTTGAGACGTGAACAACACAATATAAAATTTGAATTTTAAATTCTGTTTTTTAATACAGCTTGTTTATTCTGAGAAAAACAAGAAAAAGGAGAATAATTCACTTCAGGTCAGATGTTAGTTTTCAAATACTAGATATAAAGTTAAATCTAGTCTCATCTCATTTTTATGTGTTCTTACCTTTATTTGTACATAAACTTCACGTTTCTCTCCTTCTCAGTGCAAAACTGTTACTTAGTTGTAAAAATCCTCCTTTTTTTCTTTTAGAGTTAAAAGTCTCAAACTTCTGCAGCACAGCTGACCTGACTTCATTAACACACCTGGTACTGGGGATCAGTTTCCTCTCTATAGACGACAGCAACAACAAGCACCTGCTGGCTCATGTCTGTCCTCTACAGGTGAGGCAGGTGAGGTGTCTGCTGCACCTTGTGACTTTTCTCTGCAGTTTATTGTCCATCAGAAAGAATAATTCTGTATAATATTGTTTTTGGTTTCCCGTTTCCCCTGACTACAGTTTCTGCTGCAAGTTTACAGACAAAAAAACAAACTAAAACTGTCTCAGAAGAACAGATACGATTTTTTTCCCTAATTTTCAGATTTATATTTCCAGGAGGAACCTGAACGTTGTTATTCTAATCTAGTTCTTGAGCCTGTTGAGACTTTGTAAACACTAAATATATTGACACGTTCAGGCCTCAGAGTGAAGCATCACCTCCTCCAGGACTCCTTCTGGGCACCGCTGGAATCCCAGCAGAGCAGGTCCACGCTGTAGTGGGTGACAGGTGAACCACCATCGTTCTTTGGAGCCTTCCAGGTCAGAGTCACTGTGCCCTTCCTTATGTTCTGGATCTTCAGCCTTGTTGGAGGATCCGGAGGGTCTATAGATTCAGATTGGTAAAGTTGTACAATTATAATCTCCATATATGTATGTATGTATGTATATATATTATTCTGATATAAAGGACAGGGTGTTTTGTTGTAACACTGTTCAGCATATTGACACCAGACAGGATTCTGAAGAGAACTCAGACGTACGGATTGGATCTTTGGCTTTGGTGCGTTCCGTGGTCTCAACAAACGGGCTGAACCCAAAGCGATTCTCAGCTCGAACGCGGAACAGGTACTCCTCACCATTAATCAGATCAGGGACCACCAAAGACTGAGCAGCACATGCCGGGTTCACCTGGAAGAATAAGATCAGGTCACACTTTGCCCATGACGCAGAATATAATGTGTTCTTTAAAGGAGGATCTGTACCTTAGTCCACGCTTTGCCATCCACGTTCTTCTTCTCAATAAAGTAGCTCTTCACTCTCTCTCCCCCATCACACTCTGGAGGTTTCCAGGTGAGTCTGCAGGTTCCCCTGGTCACATCGCTCACTTTCAGATTTCTGGGAGGTCCAGGAAGGTCTGCAGATCAGCAGAACGGAACAATCAGAATATTCAGGAGTTTCCAGTCATGTTTGTTACTCACTCAAAGGATTTTCTACTTGGTCTAATTATTATAATCCTTCTTTTAATTTGAAACACAGTATCAGACATGTGTCGCTGAACCTCCACGTACCCAGTACGTTGACCCGGATTTTGACCACTTTGTGTCCAGCTGGGCTCTCTGCGTTGATGATGTATCGACCGGTGTGACCCAGCTTACATTCTGGGATCACCACCACTGAAGATGTGTCAGTGGAGGTAATCTAAACAAGAGCAGTGAAATAAACCAGAAGACAAATTGATTTAATCTGAATTATTCTGATCACCTCTGAGGTTTCAACAATATCTTTGTTTGGACATTATGTTGCTATAACTCAGATATTAAGCTGATAAATCCCAGAACACTGGATAGAAATCTTTAAGATCCATATCCTCTGACCTCTGAGTCAACAGGCAGCGTGTGAACTTCATTCTTTTTCTCGGTCTCAGCGGTTCCGTCTACGAAGGTCCAGGTGACTTTAGGAATGGGACGTCCTGTGATGGTAACTGGAATCCTGATTGTGGTTCCTGCTCTGCAGTTCAGCAGGTCAGGCGCGCTGACGTCCAACTTCACAGTAGGTTCAACTAGAGAACAAAGATTTCTGCTTTTAAAACCAGAAAAAGAAACAGAATCTCTGCACTGGGATCACTAAGCAGTTTGAAGTCAGATATTAAAATGATTTCTGCTCCATATTAACAGCAGTTCAGAATAAACACACCTCTGATGTTCGGAACAATTACCATCTAATAAAATAAAAGAGATAAAATAACTTAAAGACTCGAGGCTTCAGTGTTTGAACTATTTAACTGAACAGTAGCAGCAGGTAATTTATCTGATTTGACTGATCATGAAGAGTCTCATCAACAGGAGGCTGATTTAACTCCACGTATCTGGCTGAGTGTTTTTACATTATGAGGACATCAAACGTCTGACTGCTCTCAGGATGTTTCTTACTCAGGATGTCCTGAACCAGGATGTCGCCTGTCCTGGCGGGGTCAGAGTTTCCTGCAGCATTCACTGCATAGATCCTGAACTTGCACTTCTTTCCCTCCTTCAGGTCAGGGACGGTGATTTCTGTAGATGGGTGGAGCTTGTCAGCGGGGTTTACCCTCCTCCAATCAGGAGAGCCCTCCTCATGAACCTCAACAATGTATCCTTTGATGGGACTTCCACCGTCTCTGTCTGGAGGGCTCCAGGTGAGTGTGATGCTGCTCTTGGTTTTGTCTTTAACCTCCGGGCTGCCAGGTGGGCTGGGAGGATCTGAGAAACAGAAGTAAAAGGATTTAGTTTATTCTTTTTAAAGTAAAATAGTTTATTTGTGTTTGTGTTGAGATTCTGATGACTTCAGTCAACTCAAAGAATATATCAGTTAAAACAAGGAAATGTTGAACTCCAGGTATCTGAGATTCAAACCTTTAGAGGAGAAACACTTACTGCATGGATCGGTGGCGAAGCGGCATTCCGTGCCCTCGCTGGGGGGCCCAATCCCCGCTGCGTTGGAGGCTGCGATCCTGAACTGATATTCTGTTCCTTCTATGAGCTTCAGCACAGTGTACTGCAGACCCTTCACAGCCGGTTTGGTGACTGGAGCGCGATTAACGCGACTCCAGTACACGGCGCCACGCTCCCTCTTTTCCAACCAGTAGCCCTGGATGGTGGAGCCCCCGTTGTCCAGAGGGGGGTCCCAGGTCACCGTCATGGTGGTCGCCGTGGCAGATATGATTTTAGGGTTACGTGGAGGTCCAGGGAGGCCGAATGGATCTCTGAGCTGGACTTTCTCTGAATCGCAGCCGTCGCTTACTCCATATTTGTTCTCAGCCTTGATTCTGAACTGGTAGACCCCATTTAAGGTCAGTTTGTAGACCTGAAGGATCAGAACATGGTAAATAATTAAACACTGGAACTCTTCTACTTTACAACCACCAAGGTTTCATGATTATAATCATATGGTAAAAGTTCCAGTATGAAAACTTTCCCTTTTTACATAAAGAATAAACACTATTTAATTCATCTGACTTGTATTTCATTTGTTTGTAGGTAATCTCCTCCATGTCTTCAATTTGACAAATCATGAAACTTTCACAAATTTACAAACATGAATAAAACAAACTTCTTTATTAACTTTAAATAAATAACTGTGAACAGAAATGTAACTTCTTCTGTCATATTGTCAAATAATAAAATAAAACTACAAAGTGTTTCATGACCAGTTCAGTGTATTTATTAAATATTCTAATAGAAATCCTAATCCAGCGTCTAATCCTTGATGATCTGAACAGATTGGATATTTCAATGTGAGCTGTAATGACTGACCCCGTATCTCCTGTCAATCAGGTTGATGGTCAGAACATCAAAGTCTGACTTCTTCTTGCTGGCGTCTCTGCGTTCCACAATGTAGTTGGTGATTTCACTACCTCCGTTGTCCTCAGGTGCGTCCCACGTCAAGTAGCATGAGTCGGCCTTGATGTCCGACACCACGATGTTCCTCGGTGGGAGAGGACGGTCTGAAAATATAAAGTTTGTTTGCTCAACATGTAGAAGCTTCAAAATACATTTAAAACATCTTAAAACAAAACAGAGACTTCATTAAACGGTCAATAAACTGAATGAAGATACAGAAACTTCTGGTTCTTACCAAGAACCTCCACTCTGATGAGATGCTGAGCTTTTCCATGACAGTTTTCAGCTACCAGACTGTAGTTCCCCTTGTCCTGTCTGACCGTCACTGGGATCGCTATTTTTGTTTTCAGAGTTGTCCGGTTTACCTGAAGACAGAAGATGGACACGTGGACATTGTGAGTGGCATCAAACTAAATACAATGTTCTGGATGTATTGTCTCGTCTCTGGTGTGTTTATTAGTAAAATCCTGAATCAAACTTTGTCCTCACCTCTTCTGTCTCCAGCGTCATCTTCTCATCTTCAGGCGTCTCAATTACAACATCATCTTTCATCCACTGGATCGTTGGCAGGGGGAGTCCAGTAACTTCTGCTGGGATGTCAATGCCTGCTCCTTTCCTCACGATGATGGCGTTGTTCTTGATGAACTTCAAGATGGTGATAACTGGAGAAACTGTGGTCAGAAAATATTCATCAGATTTTCACCACTTATGATAAACTGGCATTAAAATTTGACCTTTGATAAGATTCATATGTGAACATACGGTCATCATCCTGGATCTTAGCTGTGATTGGTCTGGATGGTTCTCCCTGTCCAACTTCATTCACAGCTTTGACACGGAACTGGTACTCCTGGTTCTCAGAAAGGTTCTCGATAGTTCCACAGCATTCTGTGAAGATCTTGCGATTGGCGACTTCAAACTCGGTGCTGTCGGACCTCATTTTCTCCACGTAGTACCCGCTGATGGGGCTGCCGCCATCGGTTCGAGGGGGCTGCCATGCCAGAGTGATGGTGCTCTTGCTTCTGTCAGTGTAGTGCAGTTTCTCAGGTGCAGATGGAGTACCTGCAACATAGTGGAGGAAGTCAGCTGATAGTGAAATGTCAGGTGATAACAGCTGTAGGTCATGACTCAGTGTATTTACCTTTAGGATCCTCAGCCAGGATGGGGCCCAGGTCTGCTGGAGCTCCATCACCGTACTTGTTTCTGGCGATGACCCTGAAGTCGTACTCCTCACCGCCCAACAGGCCTTGAACGTCACACCTACAGGACGCCATCTCAATGGGCTGACGGAAAAGCTTCATCTTTGAATCTTTCCTCAGCACCTCGTAGCCGATGATGTCACTTCCTCCGTTGTCTAAAGGATCTGACCAGGTGAGGACAATGTTCTTCTTTGTCACCAGGACAGTCTTCAGGTCAACTACAGGTCCAGGGACATCTGCAGAGACAAGCTTGTGATGGTTATTTACTGCATTACACAAGTAGGACACAGTGAATGTAGATACACAGCTGAACCATGTTAGTGTTGGTACACTGACCCATAACGTCCACTCTGGTCTCTGCAGTCTTGGTGCCGCTGCTATTGGTGCCGGTGATCTGGTACTTCCCGTGGTCGGCCCTCACAGCCTTCTTAATGAACAGAGTGTTCTTCTTGCCCTCAGTCTCCAGAATCATCCTCTCTTTGTCAATCTCAGCTTCATCTTTAGCCCATTTGACCTCTGGCTGGGGTCGACCCGTCACCACAGCAGGAAGTCTCAAAGGCTCTCCTGCTTTGATCATGACACCGTTCTTCACAGAGTCATCAAATTCTACCACAGGAGATTCTGAAGGGCACAGAGGGTGAGAGATGTTTCTGTCAGCCTGAGGTCCTTCACTCTGTGGGAAGGAACTAACTAACAACCTTTACACAAATAAACTATCACGACTCAGCCATGTGTGCATATTGGCAGCTTAATGAAACCATCGTTACCTTGAGGTTCTATGACAGTGACAGATTCAGTTACTCCAGGAGCTCCAGGTCCAGCATCATTAACAGCAACAACCCGGAAGTAATAGTCTGCTCCCTCTGTGAGGCCGGTGGCGGTGTAAGTCAGCTCTTTACACCTGAACTCTGTGCAGCGGCTCCAGTTCTTCTCTCCTGTCAACACCTGGGAAACCCAAGACCAGGGTCAAAGTTTCTGTCCTGCTGGTTTTTACAAAGCTGCACGTTTGGAGTCTTAATGAGTTTGTTCTGTACCTTCTCAACATGGTATCCGAGGATGTCTCCTCCTCCATTGTACAGTGGGGGCTTCCAGGCCAAGATGACCGAGTCTTTCCCCGTGTCCACCACCCATGGAGTGGGAGGTCCTGGAGGAACTGGGTTAACAGGGTCATTTATTATTATGTATATATATGTTCAGATAGAGTTTTATAGGAAAGAAGAACGTCAAACAACTGAAGATCCTCAACAACAATTCAGCTTGTGTAGAATGAATAAATTATTCCAGTATTCTGTTTATAAGAACTTACGGATGGCATCCATGGCAACGATCCGGTCAGTGGGATCACTGAAGGGTCCAGGACCAGCCAGGTTCTCTGCACACACTCTGAAGATGTAGGTGAGTCCCTCCATCAGCCCGGTGACCTTCACATCAAGGGAGTTGAGGAGGGCCCGGTTCACTCGGGTCCAGTGTTTGCTGTTCACCTCCTTCCTCTCAATCCAGTATCCCAGGATGGGGCTGCCATTATCCTTTGGCTCGTGCCAGGAGATGTGGGCGGAGCTTGCGGTCACCTCATGTACTCTTGGGGTGTTGGGAGCGTCAGGAGGATCTGAGGAGGGTGCAGACGATACCAACGTCTTTTAGACTGAACTGAAAACTTGGTGTTTTAAACATTCCTCTTTCTGCTTTTACTCACTGAATTGGTTCTTGGCAACAAGCGGCTCAGAGATGCACGGATGTCCACAGCCAAACTTGTTCTCAGCAGTGACTCTGAAGATGTACTCCTTCCCTTCAATCAGCTTGGTTACTGGGAAGCTGGTGCCCTTCAGGGTGGAGGTGATGGTGATCCAACCAATCTCATCATTCTTGTTGTCCTTCTTCTCCAGGATGTAGTTCAAGATCTCGCTGCCACCATCGTCCTCAGGAGGATCCCAGTTACAGATGACTGACGTGTTCCGGATCTCATCGAAGGTGAAGTTGATGGGAGGACCAGGTTTGTCTGCAGGACATGAGAGTCATGACACAAACATAACAAACAAATACCAAACTGTGCAACTCTGCTCATGAAACACAGTCATGTTATTCAGCTGTACGTGCACAAAGCTCATTGTGTTACCCAGGACGTTGACGATGCAGGAGGCAGAAGCAACACCGTGAGTGTTCTCCACCTTGATGGTGAAGTTGCCGTGATCAGATCTCACAGCATCACGGATCATCAGAGCAGACTGGCCTTTCTGGGTCTTATCCAGACCGAGACGCTCACGCATTGGAGTCACAAACTCCTCCTCTGGTTCTGGAACCTGCAGGCAAACAAACTTTAGATTAAAATCAACATCAGCAGAAATACAATAAAACATCCAAGATTCTAATGTCTCTTCATCATAACAGACCAGAGCTTTGCTCTTCTTCTTCTTCACCACAGGGACGATCTTTTTGGCGGGCTCTTTAGTGACGTCCTCCTCATTTCTCATCCAGGTGACTTTGGGGTACGGCGAGCCAGAGATGTAGGCGTCGATGCGGATCTCCTCACCCTTCTTAATGCAGAGACCCGACTGCACACGTGCATGAAGAGTAACTTTTGGTTTTTCTATGAATCAAAAGATTAAACTTATAGATCTACAGGGAAAATAAATCCTGAGCAAAGACAGATTTATAGTTTGACATACCAACAGGGTCGGCAGCCTTAATGAGTGAAGAGCTGCGAGATGGTTCACTGACTCCAGCAGCATTCTCAGCACGGACCCTGAACTGATACTCCATGTCTTCCTTTAGACCAGTCACCACGAAGGAGAAACCAGGGACCAGGTTTGGGGTGACTCTCTCATAACGGTCACCATCCTTCTCAATCTTCTCCACGACGTAGCCCTGAATGGGGCAGCCGCCATCGTAGTCTGGAGCCTTCCAAGTGACAGTGATGGACTTGGATGTGGGGTCCTGAGCCTCAACCTGAATGGGTGGATCTGGTTTCTCTGTGTGATAAAGAATAAGAAGTGATGAACACCTGAGTGTTTGTACCACAGTTCTCGGCTTCATGTTTTGTTCAGAGACTCAGCAGATAAGCTGGATGTGTTCTGTAACTGATCTGATTCTTGCAGGTTCATTTTAATTAACATGTAAAGATAATAACATGAAAACTGTCTTCCAGGTCTGGTACAACTCAAGGCAGCTCAGACTGATGATGCACGTTAATAATCTGGTGTCTTTCTGCTGGAAACTGAACTTACGTTTAATTTCTTCTGTGATGACGGGGTTCCGCAGCTCCAGATACTCTCCAGCTCCAACCTTGTTGACAGCCTTCACTCTGAAGTAGTACTCACAGTTGATGTAAAGGTCTTTGACATCGTAGGTCAGAACATTTTCTCCTGACATGATGGGCATGTACGTTTTCTTGGAGGCCTCACGGCGTTCCAGAGTATAACTGATGATTGGTGTGCCACCATCATCTTCTGGAGCTTCCCAGCTGATCTTACAAGAGTTCTTAGTGACATCACTCGGGGTAATTTCTTTACACTGACCAGGAAGTGCTGGAAGGTTCAGGACAAAAAGAAAAACATGTCAGATACTAAATCCTGCTGGTTTCAAACCCGGAACCTTCTTGCTGCAGTTGATTGGTGCTGTGAACTGTGTCGCCCTTTTGAAGTGATGTCAGGTAAATCAACTTACCGATGACTTTGACGTTGATGGTTCCACTGGCGGTTCCTAGGCTGTTCTCCAGAGTGATGGTGTAGGCACCAGCTTCAGAACGTTGGCACTTCAGCAGCTCCAAGTGAGCGCTGTTCATCTCCACCGTCATGGAGAGCCTGTCGTCTGCTTTACACTCCACTGAGTCTTTCTGCCAAACCATCTTTGGTGTTGGAATGGCCCTGTAGGGGACGTTCAAGTGCAGCTTCTCTCCCTCGACCACGATCACATCCTGTGCTTCTAGATCTACGGTAGGAGCACCTACAGACCAGAAGACACAAGCAGCATTCAGGATTCCTTCTTCTTACTTTTATAAATTTAATACAGATCAAAGCTTTCTATGTGCTTACAGTCTGGATCCTTTGTGGAGACTTTGTCTGAGATCTCAGAAGGATCACTGACTCCAATAGAATTGATGGCACGAACTCTAATGACATATTTTTTCTCTGGTTTGATTCCGTCATCGATCCTGAACTTCAGTTCTTTAATGGGTCTGCTGTTGACTCTGAGCCACTTCAGCTCCGTACGGGCTTCTGCCACCTCAACGTGGTATCCAGTAATTGGACAGCCGCCATCCTTTGCTGGGGGTTTCCAGGTAACGTTGATGTGTTCTCTGCTGGCGTCAACGATGGTCACTTCCAGAGGAGGAGATGGAGGACCTGGACAGCAGGAGGACATGTCCAAAATATTAATAATGTCTAAATAAGCTGTATATTTGTATGTAAACTCTAGTATCAACACTAGTTTCTTACTGGTTGGATCCTCGATGGTGAGGATCACAGTGGGTTCACTTGGATCTCCAACTCCAGCTTCATTCTCGGCTCTGACCTGGAACTGAACTTCTGATCCTTCATCAACGTCTGTCACTTTAAACTGAGTCTGTTTGTCTGGTGTCTTACAACACTTCAGCCAACGAGTTCCAACTTTCTCTTTCTTTTCAATCACATACCTGGAAAACAAAATGTGTTTGTCTTGTTTAATACTTATAAAACAGATTATGTTTATATAAGAACTCAAATCAGTTTGGTCTGTCTTACTTAGTGATGGGACGCCCGCCGTTGCTGTTGGGAGGTTCCCATTTCAGCTCCACGTGTCTCTTTGTGACCTCCATCACTGTCAGGGCATAAGGAGGTCCAGGAGTGGCTGTAAAAACATGGAACAGATGTTATATTTTCACAATAGTATTTTCTGAAGCTTCTTTTCTTTGTCAAGAGAAAAAACGAATAGAAACAAAGTAAAAACCCAATGATGGTAGAATCAAAGTTTCTGTGATACTTTATTATCAGAGTTGAATCAGGAGCTTCTATTAGATGTTAGTATTAAATAAATGATAAAAATACAATGAGTTCACATCATTCTCTATTTCTGAGAACCTACTGAATGTGTCCTTGGCGAGCACCGCATCCTCCAGCTCACAGAATTCTCCCATTCCCACGGCGTTCTCGGCAGCGACGCGGAACACGTACAGCGATCCTTCGTTGAGAGGAGTCACCGTGTACTTCAGCTCCTTGACTGTGGTGTCGACGGCCTGCCAGGCCTTCCGCCTCACATCCCTCTTCTCCACCACATAGTTGGTGATGGGTGAGCCTCCATCGCTGCTGGGAGCCTGCCATTTGAGGTCGGCGTTAATCTTAGTGATGTTGGTCACCTCCAGCCACTGAGGAGCAGACGGAGGGTCTGAAAATAAAAACAGAGACCGTCAGTTCTGAACAGGATTCTCTTCCAGACAGAGTCCTCTACCGCCCATTTGTCTGTGTTGGACTTACAGAGTCTCTCCTTGCAGACCACAGGATCACTGGGCTCACTGGGTTCACTCTCACCAGCCTTGTTGACAGCTTTGACCCTGAATGAGTACTCCTGCTTCTCCATCAGACCCTGCAGCTGGTGTTCTGTCTGAGGAACATCCTCTGCAATCCGGATCCATTCCTCACTTCCAGTCTTCTGGAACTCGATGATGTAGCCTTCGATCTTCGCACCACCATCGTGCTCCGGGCGTGTCCACGCTAACAGGGCTGAGGTCTTGGCCACCTCCCTGACAACAGGTTTTCCAGGTGCCCATGGAGGATCTGAGAAAAAGTTCCATCTTATTATAACCTTCTATAAACTTCTAACTTCTGCTTTTATTATCATGATACAGGTTTAATGATCCTGATCTGGTGTTGAGCCCCAGTAAACTGCTGGTATTGATGGATCTGTGACATACCGATAGGATCTTTGATGAGGACAGGATCCGTCTCTGCACTTGGTTTTCCAGGTCCAGCCAGATTCTCTGCCAGAACACGGAAGCGGTATTTCTTCTTGGTGGGAAGTCCCTTTACCCTGCAACCAGGAGCATATACAGTAAGAACAACTCATCTGATGTTTGTCATGACTGATCTCAGAGTTTCAGGCTTAAAACTGAAGTTTAGGAATCGGTTTGAACGAGGGATGAAAAGTATGAGAATTAAAAGTCTGAGTTCATTTACCTGAAAGTCGTGTCTTTTATTGGCAGTTTGTTACATCTAATCCATTTATCACTCTCTGGATCAAACTTCTCAACCCAGTATCCAGTGATGGGGCTGCCGCCATCCTCATCGGGCTCAAACCAGGTCAAGGTCACTGCGTCCTTGGCAATGTCAGAGGGAGTGACTCTGGTTGGAGGACCAGGAGGATCTGAAATAAATAGAAAGCAGCAGGATTTATAAAAATATTCATGAATCACTTTAGTTTCTGAGAGATGAGGTGAAGTGAAGAACATACCAAAGGAGTACTTTGCAATGATTGGGGTGTGCTCTGCCGGGACGCCGATGCCATACTGGTTCTCTGCACTGATCCTGAAGACGTACTCCTTCAGAGCGATGAGCTTGCAGGCCTTGAAGGTGGTGTGTTTGACTGTAGCTGATAGTTTGACCCACTCCTCTTTGTCCAGCTGACGACACTCTACAATGTAGTTGGTGATGGGAGAACCGCCGTCGTCTCTGGGAGGGTTCCAGGCCAGGACGCAGGACTCGTTGGTGATTTCAGAGATATCAAAGGCAGCTGGAGGCCCCGGTTTATCTGAATGGAAGGGAATAAATCATGGACATAATATCTTTGCTTCTTCTGGCAGTTTTTAATTCCTCCTTCAATTCCATAACAAAAAGTCTTTATTTGGTTCAACAAAACATAAAACTGAGAAGAACAAGCTGCAGGTTTGTTGATTGACTGGAAGCTGAAATGGAAATAACGTACCGAGGATGTTGACATCGATGGTGGCGGTGGCGCGTCCGCACACGTTGACTGCCTCGATGATGTACGTGGCGGTGTCTCCTCTGGTGGTGTCACTTATGGACACTTTGGAGTGTCCTGGTTGAGTTTCGATGGCGATGCGATCTTCAGCCCGCAGGACTAAGTCAGCCTTGGTCCATTTTACTCGTGGATCGGGTTGTCCTTTAACATCTGCTGGAAGCTCAATCTTGGTACCTGCTCTGGCTGTTAGACCAGCCAACAACTTCACATCTAGCTGGATCTCTGGAGGTTCTGTTAGAATAAAAAGAAAATATTTACCTTCCTGTAGCATCATCTCCTACTCATTAATATATTTGTATTACCAGTCTAGTTCATGTTATTTTCCTATTTCAATCTATAATTACAAATGAGTTCAAATGAAAAAGGTGCTGAACAACAACATTCATTATAAAGGAACAGTGTCTGACTCCACTGCTGTTCAGCAGCATCTTCCCATCATGGTCTCAGACAGACCCACCTCTTGCATCCACAGCCTGGATCTCATCGGTGGCCCTGCAGGGTCTGCCGGCCCCCAGCTTGTTGAGTGCTCTGACTCTGTATGCGTACCACTGGCCCTCAATCAGGCCGGTCACCTGGAACCTGTGACCACAAAACAAATATCATGTCCACCAGATCCTAAACCCAGACAGGACCGATGACGATCCAACCAAAAACAAAGATTTAACTACCAGACAGTTAAATCTTACTTGAGTTCAGGGATGGGGTCACCGCAGGGTTCCCACTTGTCTGTTCCACGCTGACACTTATCCACCACGTAACCTTTAATTTGGGCGCCACCGTCGTACTTTGGAGGTTCCCAGGAAAGGAAGATGGACTTTGCACTCTTATCACGCCACTTCAGGTTCTCAGGAGGATCAGGAACAGCTTTAAAATCATAACAATGGATCAGATTCAGAGACTTTTCATTTAGATAAAACTTTACATTTGTTAGGATTAAAACGTTCTCTGATGAAGTTAATAAACACTCACTGGCAGGTGAGGAGACATTGACAGGCTCATCAATATAAGCTGGTTCTCCAGGTCCACACTTGTTGCAGGCAATAACACTGAACAGATACTCTTTTCCTTCAATCACATCTGTGACGGTGTGTTCCAGGTCCATGACACCTGTCGCCACCTGGAGACAACATGCAGAGCAGGCCGAGTGTTCAGACATTAAACTGCTTGTTTATGATGTTTCACCAAATTTAAGGTACGTTTTAAATACAAATAACTGATCCAATCTTCTATCTGCTGATCTATTTGTTTGGAAGTTGTTGAATCTTGAACTATTTTTATTATTTCACTTAGAGGTGAAACAGATTTACTTCATGCCACCGTGCACATTATTTCTTCACAGTTTTATTAACACAGTCGGTCATCAGGGAGATTTTTTTTTACTTTGCACACAGTAATTTATATTTTAGTCTGAACTTTCTTAAATCTAAATAATTTCAGATGGTTTTTCTAACTCTACCTTGGCCCAAGTCTTTCGAGAAACTTCTCTCTTCTCAATCTGATAGTGGGTGACTGGACTTCCTCCATCGTGCTCCGGAGGCTCCCACATCAGGTGGACGTGGTGTCGAGTCACCTCAGCCACCTTAAAGTCTTTGGGGGCACTGGGGCATGCTGGGAAAATAAAATGAAAGATTTCATAAAGAGATTTCTCAAACAGTTCAAACTGGTTTTATGAGTCCAGCGGAGAAACTGTTCTCACCGATGACGTTGACTTCGATCTCTCCAGAGACAGATGTGACGTCGTTCTCCAGCTGCAGGGTGTAGGTACCTTTATCTGGACGGACACTCGGTGAGATCGTTAGCTCAGTGTATGTTGGCTTTGTTGTCATGGAGACGCGCTCGTCCGCAGTGGTCAACTCTTTCTCTCCAAACGTCCACTTGGCAGTGGGAGTTGGGTATCCGGTGATGGGGACTCTGATGATGAGAGGCTGAGGGGCGATCACTTCCAGGCCATTCCTAAAGCCGCTCAGGTCAAAGGTCGGACCAACTACAGGTAGAAAAAAGGTTTTTATATAAATAAACTCTAAATCATCACCTGTTTATTGAAACATCAGGACAGGATTAGGTTGAAGACTTTTGTCAGCATTCTTTTCATTGGTTGTCTCTCACCATGTGGGTCGTCAGCGAGCAGAGGTCCGAGCTGCTCGGCTGGATCTGAAACTCCAGCTGCGTTTTCAGCACAAACCCTGTACAGGTACTTCTGACCAGGCTTCAGTCCAGAGACCTGAGGAAGAGGAGTTAAATGTTACAGAAAGGAGTAACAAACGATGAGCAGCATGGAGGTGTGACTGAGACAAACCCGATAGAAGAGGTCAGGACACAGCCTGGCGTTGCAGCGCAGCCACTTGTCAGAACCTTCATCACATTTCTCGATGATGTAGCCGGTGATCATGCTGCCACCGTTGCTCACAGGTGTTTCCCAGGTGAGGGTGACTGCTGTCTTGATTTGGTCGCTGTAGTTCAGGTTGAGAGGTGGGCTTGGTCTCTCTGGAGGAACATTAAAGGGATTGTTTTAGTGATGTTTACAGGAAGTGTTAACTGCTGCCGGCTGCTCTGAGAAGACTCAGAATGATGGACTGAACCAGCTGAACCTGAATCAGCTGGATTGATCTCGTTTACAACAACTCTGACTGACTCTGTTGATGATAACTGGTTCACTTCGGCAGTCAAACACTGTCCTGACATGACAGACATCTTTTTAGGAACAAAATGGAAGTAGTGACTCACCGATAGGATCCATGATCTTGACAGGGTTGGTGGCGGCACTGGGCCTACCGATACCCGCCTTATTCTCAGCTCGGACTCTGAAGATGTACTCCTTGTGCTCCACCACGTCGTTCAGGGTGGCTGAGCGGTTGCTGGCTCCACACACTATGGCCGCCTCCCACTTAACAGAAGTTCTGTCACGAAGCTCAACCACATACGCTGTGATTTCTGAGCCACCGTCAAAACTGGGGGGCTCCCAGCTGATTGTGGCTCCAAACTTGTTCACATCACCTACTGCAACATTCTCTGGAGCATCTGGAACATCTGCAGGTCGACAACAGACACAAGTTTCATTAGAATTAAAAGCGTGACGACAGTTTGTGACGTGAAGTGAAACTGTTTGCTTACCAAACTTGTTCTTGGCCTGAACGGCGTCTTCAGTGGCAACAGAAGGTCCAGTGCCAACCCTGTTCCGGGCACAGACTCTGAACAGATACATGGAGTCCTTCTGAAGGCCGCTGACACAGTATTCTGGAGTATCAGCCCGGTCTGTAGCCAGAGTCCAGGTCTTACGCTTCACATCACGTCGTTCCACAATGTAGGCAATGATTTTACTGCCTCCGTCACTCTCAGGCTCCTCCCAGGCGAGGCTGACCTCCCCGTCAGTGGTGTCAACCACTCTCAGGTTCTTAATGGGTCCAGGAACATCTGAAAACCACAAACACAACACTGAGCTCACTCTTTTCTTCAATCGGTAGTGATCCAGTTATCTTTAACCTTCAGACTCACCGATCACGTCCAGGTTGATAAACGCCTCCCCCTCGCCGTGCTTGTTTTTGATGAGCACTCGGTACCGACCCTGGTCCTCTTTGCTGGGGCTCTTCAGACGATACTCAGTCTTGTCAGCTGAGGTGTCGATGTTCTGAACAGGAAGACTTTTACCCTCCAAGAACCAGTCTGTATCTGCCCGAGGGTAGGCGTCATAGGGCACAATCATGACGAAGGGTTTCCCAGCGTCGGTCACCAGATTCTGGTCGGTGGTTTTGATCTTTGGAACAGCTGCAAACAGAAAATAAACAGTTTTTATCTTCTTCATCCAGCCATCTCACAGATAAGTCCTGGATTTATTGCAGAATTTATGAAGCGCATACTGAATAATACAGAATCTTTCAGCAGCGTCGACTCACCTGCCAGTTCCAGCTTGGCTCTAGCGTCCTTGTCTTTGGCTACAATCCGGTACTCTCCCTGGTCTCTGGGTCTGATCTCACAGACCTGCAGCCTGTGGATCTTACCCTCACTGATCATCTGGTACTTGTCTCCCTGGACGATAATCATGTTGTTCCTCATCCACTTCACCTCCACCCGGTCCTTGTTGAGCTCCACCTCGAACACGATATCAGAACCTGGAGGTTCGAACATGTCCTGAGGAGGTCGTACGATCTCCACCGGAGTCTCTGAAGGAAGAAAACACAAACCCACTGTGAATATTCCACATATGTACGTGTGTCTGTTTATTTAAATATAGTTAGAGAGACATTGACCTTCAACAAAGAGTCTGGCTCTGGTCCTCCTCTCGTCCACACCACAGGCGTATTCACATTCATCATCAGGTCTGCACACTTTGATGATCAGTCTGCATGTCTTGCCTTCTTTTTCCATGTGATATCTGAAGAAACACCACAGAGGTTTAAGGTTTCACATCAGAAAACTGAAAGAGTCTTTAAAAGTTTTATAATAATTAAAAACAAAAAGAACCATGTGAACAGTTTGTCAGTTTGGTTTACAGATAATGTTTTTTAATCTTGCACTCTGAGGTGTTTCTCTGCTTCTCATCAACGTGATGATTCCAGTGTTATAATAAAACTAATACCTGGGTCCTTCTCGGATCTCCCGTCCGTTCCTGTACCACTTGACAACAGCCTTCTCCTTGGACAGCTTGCAGGTGAACTCTGCATCCTCAAACTCAGTGATGGTCTGATCTTTGAGCTGTGCAGTGAAGTCGGTTGGCGCCTCGCTGATGATCAGCTCCGCGGCACACTTGTCGTCTCCAACAACAGCTGTGTATTCACCTTCATCGTCCATGATGCAGTCCTTGATGGTCAGAGTGTGTTTCAGGCCGTCAGCTCTGTACGTGATGCGCTTGCTGAGCGTGATTTCCTGGCCGGCCTTCATCCACCGTACGGTCACCTCAGGACGGTTCACCTTACAAACAAAGCTAATGGTCTTCTTCTCTTGAGTCTCAATGTCCTCGATGGGTTCCAGGAACTTCAGCTTCTCCTCTGTGGAGTCACAGGTGCATTAAAGAATCTGTGTTCTATTAAAATTAGACAGCAGGTACATCATGCACATGATTTACCTGCAACTTTAGCGCTGGCACTGCACTTGGCATGTTCTCCTCTGTGATTGGTCAGAGAGACGGTGTAGGTGGCTTCATCAGACTTCTGAGCATCTTTGATCCTCAGAGAGAAGACGTTGTCTCTCTGAGCCATGATGTACTTGCTGCTTTCAAAGATGGTTTCCTCGTTCTTCAGCCACTTCACCTTCCCTCCCTCTGTGTTGGTTTCACAGTTGAACACAATCTCGTGTCCTTCCTTCACCTCGGTGTCTTTAATTGGTGTGACGATCCTCAGTTTCTCTGCAGTAAAATATAAACTCATTTTAAACCAGATCCAAAACAAGATGCTGAGAAGAAGCAGAAGGTCTTACCTAATACACAGAGATCAGCTGAAGCCTTCACGCTGCCAATGTGGGCGACATAACCACCCTCATCCTTCAGATCACAGTTTTTCACAATAAGAGCCCTCCTCTTTCCTTCACTGATGATGTTGTATTTGTCTCCATCTTGGATCTCTTTGTCACCTCTGAACCATTTCACCTCGTAGGTTTCTTTGGAAACGGAGCAGGCGAACTCAGCCTTCTCCCCCTCCACCACTTCCTGGTTCTGAGGACGGGAAATGAACTCAGCTGCCAGTTCTGGAGAAAAACAGGAGGAGAGGGAAGAAGAGGACAGTATTAGGAGTTAAAGTTAAAAACCCACTTCCTGTTTAATGTGTATGACTCGTTACCGTTGAGTTTGAGCGTGGCGGACGTCTTGACGGTGGGACTCAGCCTGCAGTTGTATTCCCCAGCGTCTTCCATTCTCAGGTCTTGGATGACTAGAATCCTCTTGCGTCCGTCTGTGATCTGATCGTAGCGGCCGCCCTCTGGTAGCTCCTCGTCCCCTCGGTACCAGGTGACCTCGGCGTTGGCCTTCGAGACTTCACACACCATCTTTATACTGTCTGTTTCCATTCCCTCCACGTTGGACAGGTTCTTGGTGAATGTAGCTGCTTCCTCTGAGGTCATACAGGAAACAAGCAGCATTATGGATTCATGTTAACAGATAATGTCATTTATACTCTGTTTTCACAGGTTTTATTAAAACGAGACATGCAAATCACTGGATAACTTTATATGGAAGTTTGATTTTATTTCCAGTTTCACAACATGATATTTTGCGTCTTAAATTATATTGATCTAATGAATAATGTCCCTCACCGATGACGGTGAGCATGCCGGACGTCTTGGATGTTCTTGCATCACATTCATACTCAGCCTCGTCATCAAACACCGACTTATGGACGATAAGGATCCTCTGCACGCCCTTAGCAATGATCTCATACTTCTTTCCTTTCCTAATCTCGCCACCATCCTTAAACCAGCGAACCTTGAAACAACAACATCAGAGTGAGTGTAACACATCAGTGAAATCCTTTTTACAGAGCTGAACTGTGTTTAACTCACCTTGGCCGACTCACGGGACACTTCACATTCAAACTTGGCAGATTCCTTCTCTCTCACCTCCACGTCCTGCAAAGGCTTCGAAAACTCCACGTACGGAGCTGCAGATGTAAAGATGAGACAAAATTTAGATTTCTTTTTTTTTGCATTAATAATTCTGACTCCAGCATCAGTGCATTTTGCTTTCTAAGCTCATTCAGTCTGATGTTTCTCTGAGTCTTCACATTTAAAACTAAAGTAGTTTAAATTCATCCTCACGTGTAACTTCTAGGAAGCAGGAAGTCTTGAACTCTTTAGCGTCACACGTGTACATCTTGGCATCATCTGGAGAACAGTCGTGGATGATGAGCGCCCTCTTGCGGCCGTCGATGATCATGTCGTACTTCTTGGTCTTCCTGAGCTCCTGTCCCTCTCTGAACCAGCGAACTTCAGCGTTCTCTCTGGAAACCTCACACTCCAGCGTGGCGGTGGCTTCCTCCTCCACCGTCTGGTCCTGCAGAGGTGTCGTGAACTCCACCGGCGGCTCTGAACACAGACACGTTGATCAGGTGACACCCAAACACAGCTGATGCGTTCAGGGCTCCTTGTATGTCTTACCTCTAACAATGAGCTGAGCCTGGGTCTGGAAGTCTTTGGCAGTCAGTTTGACTTCACCGGCCTCCGTCAGCTTCACGTCCCGGATGGTCAGAGTGTGAACTTTACCTGCCACGCGAGTCTTCACCTGCAGAGACAGAAGAGACAAGATCAGGTTTGTTTGACTTCTTGCTGCTTGATTTAAAGACACCTGAACTCAGTCTTGAACATCAACTGGTTTTTATTCAGTTTCTAATGATTTTACCAGAATAATAAAACAGAAACATGTTTCTAACAGGTTTCAAGACAGAAATATTTCTGTATTCTGATTATGTTATGTATCAAATTCTATAGTATTTTACTTTGAAACTTGTTTCAGCTCTTTTATAAAGTCTGATCTCTAATCAGGTTCCTGTTATAAAGTGATTTTAAAATCTTAATTCTTGATGTTCTTTCTTTAGATTTTAGCTCATTTAGCACTTAGATGTAAATGTATTAGAAACATGAAAAATAAACTCAAACCCCTGACTTCCTGTTAAGTGTTGTGATTAAACAGAGTCTCAGCGTGTGAACATATAAGGCTGCGGTGACGGTCGTTGGTCTGAGTGTCAAAGATAAAAGCAGCTGTACTCGTATCTCGGGTTATTTTTAACTCTGTTCAGCTCCAACTGCTGCTTCTTCTAGTCTTTAAAAAAAACAACAAAAAAAAGATTTATAATGGAAAACAGGAATAGATGAAGACATTTACCTTAAAGTAACAGAAAAAAGGATAAAAATATTTAATTTTCTTTTGCACTGCAAAAATTTAACAACAAATTCTACTGTTTTTTTTATAATTTAATTATAGATATTTATTTTGGCTACAAAGATCATAAATGTTATTATAAGTGTGTCAGTGTTGTCTTCTCTGCACTGGCTTCCCATTAAATTTCGAATTGATTTTAAAATTCTCGTTTTGACCTTCAGAGCCTTGCATGGGCAGGCTCCAAAATATATTTGTGATCTCCTTCACTCGTACATGTCTGGTCGCTCGCTCCGATCTTCAGACCAGAACCTCCTCATGGTTCCAAAAACTCTCTTTATACCAGAGGAGATGGATCCTTTCAGGCCGTGGCTCCAAATCTGTGGAATGCCCTACCTTTGCCCCTTCGTGAGGCTGACACTGTTGATTCTTTTAAAAGGCAGCTGAAGACACTTTTATTTGGGCGAGCTTTTGGTTGACTGGACTTTTGGTGTGATTATTATTCTTTTTATCTTTTTCTTTTTTTTTTTTTATCTTTTTACTGTTTATGCTGTTTTATTGAATTTAATTGTGAAGCACTTTGTGATTTTATCTGTGAAAGGTGCTATATAAATAAAGTTTTATTATTATTATTATTATTATTATAACTGAGTACAATGAAGATAAATGACATATTATAAATGTTTATATGTTTCTTGTTAGGTTATTAAATATTACATGAAAACATCCAACTTTTTCACATGTAGAAAATTCGTCAAGATTCTGCCGCTACGATGAACATGAACGTTTTAATAACTCGTCTATTTAAAATTTTTACTCAAATTAAAAGCCTTTTAGTGACAAATGCAACTAGAAATGATTTGATCTTTGTATTTAGTTTATTTCACTAGAAAAAAAAATCCTTAATGATACTACTAGTATTACTACTACTACTAATCCTAATATTAATGATAATAAATCAGAGTAATGAGCTCTAACTGACCCGGTCGCTGGCCTCCATCCTCTCTGCTCCTACGAACCACTCCACAGCGATGTCTTCATACGACAGCTCACATTCGAAGGTCGCCGTCTCTCCGGCGGTAACCGTCACGTCCTTCAGAGGACGCGTCACCGTGATGGCGCGAGCTGAGTAAGAGGAGGAACAGGACAGCGTTACCCTGCAGTTTGTCTGGTGTCTGAAGCAGCAGGGTGATTTCAGACAGCAGCTTCTCACTTCAGATAAAGTTTGAAGCTGAAAATAACGGTGAGAGCTGATTGGCTGAGGACAAACAGAGACCATCTGATTCAGAACATGGAGCACTTCTAAAACATATGGAATCCTTCCAAATAATTAGAGCTCCTGTTGATGAACAAATGCTTTTATAGTGTTTAAAAAAGTTATTTAGATCTTATAAACAAGCTGAAAACTGAGATGAATGTTTGTTTTAGTATCAATTACAGGAATGTCTGTAAAATCAAAGATATTTGAATATTTTCTACTGGAGGTAAAGCAGCAGGTAAAGAGACAACAGGCAGCAGAGACAGACAGCTCAACCTCAGAGACACACAAAAATGATCTGACCTTTGACCCTGAGCTGAGCGTTGGATTTAGCATTGGCCGCTGAGAAATCGACGGGTCCGGCCATGTCCATACGAACGTTATAAAGAATCAGCAAATGTTTGGTTCCTTCTTCTTTAATCTCAACGTCCTGCAGACAGAAAGACGTCTGATTCAGTGTTTTGTGTTAAAACTGAAGGAAAAGTGGGACATTTCCAACAGACTGACCGCAGACTGGTGCAGAGCTTCTCCCTTCAGTTTCCAGTTTCCGTGGACGTCCTCTTCTGAAATCTCCGTCTCAAACTTGGCTGTTTCTGTCTCTGTGACCTCCACGCTGTACAAGGGACGGACAACCTTGATGTCCCGCTCTGCAGGACAAACAGGAAGTCAAACAACGTTAATGAATCTTTGATTCAATCCTGCAGCATGTTTTAGAAATCTGCATCTTCTTCTCTCCAGTTGGATCTGGGATGTTCTGACCTGATTTATTCTAAAACTATTTTCTCTTTCAGAACAACAAACTACTAAAACAAAATCCTGTTTATTACAGTAAGTGTAATCAGCTTTACCTTCGATGTTGAGGTTTGCTGTGGTTTTATCTGAGCCGCAGTCACAGGTATACGCTCCAATGTTGGCCTTCTCGGCCTTCCGTACCGTCAGGATTCGCTTCTTGCCGTCTGTGCTGATGGCGATGTTCTTGGAGGGCGTGATCTCTTTCCCATCCTTAAACCACTGAACATCAGCCACGGTTTTGCTCAGTTCACAGACCAGCTTCACCTCATCCTTCTCCACTGCCGTGTAGTTCTGAAGCTTTGTGGTGAAGTACAGGTCGCCCTCTGCAGAAACATGGCGTGTCAGGACGACAGTAACTTTCACATGAACTTTATTATAAAAGGATTAAAGCGTGAGACTGACCGATAACAGTGAGCATGGCTGTCAGGCTCTTATCCATGGCTTCTACTTTGATCATGGAGGTGTCGTCGATGGTGACCTCTTTGAAGGCCAGCGTGTGGATCTTCCCCTGATCAGACATGTGAACAACTTTGCTGGGATGAAGTCGGACGTCGTTTTTGTACCAGGCCACTGAGATGTTGTCGTGAGACAGTTCAACACTGAACTCTGCTGTTTCACGTTCCTTCACAGTCACGTCCTTAATGGGTTTGGCGAACTCCAGGCGAATACCTGCCATAATAACAACTCCTTTAACTTCCTGTGAGCTCGACTAACAAGCTCAGTAACTTTAACTGTAAAATACCTGCAGAAACTGTTTAAGTAATATTTTAAATAAAGTACAGAATGATGAAACCTGAAAAATACTGTTTCATGTGTTTTTCATTCCATATTTAATCATTTAACACAGTTTAGATTTTTAAATAAAAAGACCTTGAATGACGAGTTTGGCGGTTGTTCTCTTGTCCTCAGCCTCAAACATGTACTTGGCCTCGTCGTCGTAGGCGGCTGATCGGATCAACAGCACATACATTTGACCCTCCTGTATCATCTCGTACTTCTCGTCGCTCGTCAGCTCCTGTGAACCTTTCAGCCAGCGGAAACTCTTAGGAGTTCTGGACACCTCGACCTCGAACCTGGCCTCGTCCTTCTCGTAGACCTGGACGTCGCTCAGCTGAGTCAGGAAGTTCAGAGGAAGTTCTGCACAGAGCAGGAACCAAACAGAATGATTGGAGTGATGGTTGTTTAACCAGGCGGTTAATGGAAAATATCTCAGACTCTATTTAAAATCATCTGCTCAAAATATTTACGGGAAAGTTTCATTTTAAATGCGTTTTAAATTGATGAAAGTCTTATTTTACTGAATACTGGATTAAGTTTAAAGGGTTGGGTTTATGTTTTAAAGTTAACCATAAACTCTTAATTCTTCATTAACTTACTGGATAAACAGCATTCCAAACAGTGTTTAGGGTTGATTTGATTGAATGTGTCAGGTGGCATGAGTTTGGTTCACCTTTGACCTTCAGGTTGGCGGAGCACTTGGCGTTGGCAGCAGAATACGACACCTCTCCGGTCATGGGGACTCTGCAGTTGTACAGGATCAATGTGTGCTTCCCTCCCTCCTCGATGATGTCCACATCCTGTCACATGATAACCAGATTACCAGGAAGTTAAACTCAGATCACATTCATCAAAACGTGAAACCATCAGAGAGGAAAGAACAGCTGTGACGCTCACAGATGAAGGACTGAGAACTTCTCCGTTCAGCTTCCACTGGCCGTGCAGGTCGTCCTCAGAGATCTCCACCTCGAAACGAGCCGTCTCACCATCAAACAGCTCCACGCCATAAATCGGACGAACAACCTTCACATCACGTGCTGGTGGGTTGAAAATTTAAATAAAAAGATAAATATGTGAAGCTGTTTTTAGTGACACTTTGATGCTAAAACATTTTTTGTAGAAAGAGATTAAAATAATTTGTTGTTGGTGTCTGAACAGATCTGCACACAATTTGAGTTTTATGTTACAGCTCAGTAATGAGATAGTAGAATGATAATAATGAAAACAAGACAGTATTACGTACTTACCAAAGACATAAACATGTAATTGTATGACAGTAAAACGTTTCTCTGTCTGAGACTTGAGCCACACGGTCAGAACAGATTCAAAGATCACAAAGACTAAATATTTAGTAATAAAACAGTAATCTGATAAAAATGACATCATTCTGATAAAATGTAACATTATAATAAAGTGAGATATGAGATTATTGTATTAATATGAGTAGTTTCTACAGTCTGTTCATTTTTTCGCTAACAGTTCACCGTCTTTTCATTAAGTTTCAATCATTTTTAACACATTTCATCAATTTTTAAGTTTGTCTTCACCCTCAAACTTTTATTATTTTAAATGTTTTCATATGGAAACTAAATTCAGTCTTACATAGGAATTTTTGTATTAAAAAGTTTGTGAAGTTTTATTTTCCTCAGAAAGCTGATTAAGACTCAAGCTGTTGGACCTCAGAACATTCCAGCTCCTGTGTTGATCATATTTACCTTCGATAATGATGTTAGCTGAAGTTTTGTCTGTCCCACAGTCACATGTGTATTTGCCCTTTTCATTCTGCATCACTTTCTTCAGGACCAGAGACCTGCGGGTGCCCTCTGACCTCATAACAACCATCTTAGATGCAATGATTTCCTTTTCTTCATGATACCAAACGACTGGGACATCTTTGCTCAGTTCACAGTCCAGCGTCACCTCGTCCTTCTCGGTGGCGGTGTAATCCTGCAGCTTCACCACAAAGATGGCGTCTCCCTCTGCAGCAGGAACATGTTCAACACAGAAGGTTAAACCTCAGAGAAGCACAACTAGCTGTCATACGTATATATATATATATATCTATCATTCTGGTTTAGGCTGCGATTTTTATTCCTTCCAGTCAAACAGAACATTTTAAACACAGTAATAAAATCAGTAACATCTTACAGACGTGTTTGGTGTCTGATAAACAGTGAAAGTGTTAAATAACAGAATAAAAGAGAGTGTGTTTTTACCTATGACCGTCAGTTTGGCCGCTGAGTAAACTCCTTTAGCTTCTGCCTTTATCTGGCAGGTATCATCTAGACTCAACGTCCTCATTTCTAGAGTGTGTTTCTTTCCTTCCACGTGCATGAGCACCGTTCTGCTCACGTGGAGTTTAACTTCATTTCGGTACCAAACCACCGGCACGTTCTCGTGAGTCAGCTCGATATCAAAGCGAACCGTGTTACCTTCTTTAATTGTTTGATCCCGAAGCGGCTGCACAAATTTGAGCCTGACCCCTGGAATACATCAGGTCAGTTCACACAGACAGCAGCGTTTGTTGCCGTTCCACACGTTAACACCACAAACATGGAAACAACTGGCAGAAGAAACATGAAGCAAAGCACTTCTGCATCACACTTACCTTCCACCGTCAGCTGAGCTGTTGATTTCTGGTCCAAAACTTCAATCGTGTACTGAGCCTCATCATCAAACTCACAGCTGTTTATAATCAGCATGTGCTTCTTTCCATCATCAATTATTTCATATTTTGGGCTCGGGGTGATGATTTCCACCCCCTTGAACCACATGACCTTTGGAACATCCTTGGTGATGCTGCACTCAAACTTAGCCTGTTTCTTTTCAGGCACAGAAACGTCCTTCAGCGTCTCAACAAAGCCCATTTCGATTTCTGGGAGGTGTGAATAGTTTAGCGGTTATTGACAAAAGCAGACGAACAGACAACCCGTTTCTTACCGTATTTTTCCAGCAATGCTTCCATTTCACAAGACAAACAGATGCAGAGCTTCAGACAGACAAACCACATCAGGTGAGTGTGAGACAGGTTGGTACCTTTGACGGTGAGCATGGCGCTGGTGGAGGCGTTCAGAGCCTGATAGGTCACTTCACCAGCCTGATCCAGCTGCACGTTTTTCAGTGTCAGGAAACGTTTCCCGCCCTCGGCTTTAATGTCACATGTCTGAAAGTCCAAAGAAAGAGCAGATCTTGTTGAAAATTTGTGTTTGTATGACATGAGATCTGTGAGATAACCATGTTGAAACCCTTTACTTCCATGTAACAGCTGATCAAACCTACCGGAGATCTGGCCAACACCTGGCCTCTCAGTTTCCACTCGCCCATGATGTCATTCTCAGATATCTCAGTTTCAAAGTTGGCTTCCTCCTTTTCAACTACCTCCACACTCGAGAGCGGCTTCAGGATCTCGGCCTCGCGCTCTGAACAACACAAACAGAATGTAAAGATTTTCTGACTTTGACTCTCAGACGTGTCAGTAAACGTTTACTAACTCACCTCCAAGTGTGAGTTTGGCTGAGTATCGTCGATCCTCGACCTCGATGGTGTAGTCTGACACGTCGTCAGGCTGGCAGTTATTGATGGTGAGCGTCATGTCCCTTCCATCTTTGTTGATCTCAACTTTATCAGAAGGTGTGAGCTCAGTGTCTCCCTTCAACCACTTCCAGTTAGGAGTGTCTTTAAACAGCTCACACTTGAACGTGGCCTTGGCCTTTGGTTTCACATGCTGGTCCCTAAGAGGCTTCACCAGCCAGTCCTTAATGATTTCTGATGAGACAAACAGAGTCTTTACTAAATAAGTCCTAACTGGAACATATAAGGTCTAAGGTTTATGTCTCTGTTGGACTCGGTGAGGTAAATAACATATATTATATATACTGTATTTCAGTGTTAACTCTGGTGTTCCACAGGGTTCTAGATTCGGAGTGCTGTTCTTTCTTTTGTTTTACCTCCTGTTCATCAGTTATTTGTCAAATACAGAAAGTTTTTTATTTTAACAATGAGAACATTTTCATTTTGAAAAATCTCATGATTTATTTATTGATGTTTTTGTGATGGACTTTTTTATGACACTTCCTTCATTTGAAAACTTTAACATGTTCGATTTGATTTTTTAGATATTTAGATTTTTTATAATTTACCAATTTTTAATGCATTTTAATAAAATTTATAGTTGTTTCTTTATTTTTGTGAGTTTGTTGTTTGTCTAACTTGTACATTAGATGAATGAAACTGTGACACAGTAAACAGTATTTGACGTGTCAGTGAGAGAGATCATTAGTCTAAATGAACTGGGTGTTTCTGTGAGTGAACAGCTTCATGCTGAAGACTTCTTACCGATCACTTTGACAGTGGTTGTGGTCTTGACGTCCCCTTGGCCGTCTACCTCACAGCTGTAGACTCCAGAATCCTCATCTGTGGAGTTCTGAATAGTTATCGCATGCTGCATACCGATGATGTTGATGGCCACTTTTCCAGCCTTTGACTTCAGAACTTCTCCGTTGCGCTTCCAGATCACGTCTCTCTCCTTGTTCAGCTCACAGGTGAGGTACATCGGCTGACCCTTTATACATGTGGTCTCTGGTTCCAGTTCCTTCACCCACTTCACAGGCAGCTCTGTGTGGACACAACGGTGCATCCAGTATGTTTATTATTAAAAAATGTTCATGAGTTTGAACAATCTTTAAAAGTAAAATGGTGTTTGTTTGTTTTTTAAAGTCAGTCCAAGTTAAAATTTTTGTAGGAAAAGAACTTCTTTACCTTCAACTATGAGCTTGGCGGTGCATGAAATTTCCTTGCCAGCATTTTTAGCCACACAGGTGTATTCACCAGTGTCAGACAGCTGGACATCAATGATGTGCAGCTTGCGATCTTTACCATCAGAGGTGAACTTATGTTTGGGACTCTCACGCAGATTACCGCCATCTTTCATCCAGGAAGTGATGGCGGTAGAGGGCGACACCTCGCACTCAAACACAGCAGACGATCCGATGGACTCGGCCTCCTGCAGCACAATGTCCTGAATCTTCTTGGTGAACTTCAGAGGGACAGCTTTGAGCTGGAAGCCTCCAAATGGTTGCTCAGGTGGTGATGGACCTTTACCCCCGGGCCTCACGCCCCGCCCCTTGCCATCACCTGGAGATGGAGTTTGCCTTGCTGCAAGACCAGATCATAAATCATCCAGTTAGTCCCAGATAGGAGGCAGTTTTAGTACAAACCATATGACACAGAGTCAAATGTAGAATCTGTTGAAGGTCAAGAGTTTTACTGTTAGAAGACAGATAAGATTCTGTTGATGGAGTCAAAAAAAACAAGCTTCATGGATGAATCCAAACACTTAAACAACAACATAAGAAACAAACTCAACAGAACAGAGAAAGAGAAGACAACACGTATATAAGCAGTGTTTCATAACAGGTTACATACCTGTAATCTGCATCACGCGTGTCAGTTAAAGCATCGAGCTGCAGATCACCTCTACGCTTTCTAACAAGCACCAATAATTACACCCTGATGTCAGTTAGCTGTCCGTCTATTAATGTTAAAAAACTCAGCTATATTCTCACTTTTTGTATTTTTTTCTAAGACAAGCAACATGCATCAATTTATTATGTTCTCATTAAAACCTGAAAATGTTGCTAACTGACCAGTCGGGTCATGAATGTCTCCTACCTGACAGGTTTAGAGAAAAGCTAGAAAACACAAAGTTACATAATCCAGTCCAGTTTCTTATTTAAAAGCATCTAAAGGTTGAAGACATGAACCAAACAGCAGTCTATATTTATGAAACGAGCAAGCCTTTAAAATAACAGATGAGTTAATGAGAAAGTCAAGCTGCTTCAAACAGCATGTAGAACAGAAACCAACAAGGTCTGCATAGATAAGATCAGCTGTTAGTGAATCCTCACCCCCAAATCCTCGACCTCGGCCTTTTGATGGCTCTTCTGTTGGTTTTCCATCTGAACAAGAAACAACACACCAGTTTTAAGCTTGTTTGGAAGAATTTTCTGCAGACAAATACCCCAAAAATGTAAGAAATTCTAACAAACAATTTAATAAAGATAAACATGTCAATATCACAGAGATCAAAGATCCACAAAAACACTTTCACAAATGAAGAAGATGAAGATGGAATGAAAACATCATGAAAAAGATGGTTGATAGGACGTGTGATCAGACAACAAAGACAAATGAAATGAATGAGATTAGGAGAGATGAAGTCAAACACTGACTCCAGAACAGATTGAAGATGAAAACAACATCATGACAGAAGGATGAATGAGAACACAGATGGATGAATTCATGAATAAATGGATGAAATGTTTAAAGAAGATGTGATGAGGATTAGATGGATCATCTGAGATGGGATGAGAGGACTTCAGACTCATCGGTTCTGGAGAGTTCGCTGGTCTCCGGCTCACCTCGTCTGGCACCAGGCATACCCGGAGTTTCCAACGCCCCCATCACTTCTTCACCTTCCAAGTCCTGCACGGGAACAAGTTCCCAGCCCCAGGCTTCCTCTTCATCCTCTTCTCTAGCCTCAGCCTCCTCTTCCTCAAACACCTCATCTTCAGGCTGAGTCGTCACCCTCTTCATCTGTACAGCAGCAGGAGAGACCTCCTTCACCAGGGGGATCCGGCCTGGTTCTGGCCTCTCTGGTTCGGACGCTGAAGGCTTTTTGGGAACCTTTTTGAGTGCGATGGCTTCAGTAGAGTCTCTGGGTGAAACAGCTTTAGGAATCACTTTGACTTTTTCAGCAGCTGGCTTCTTCTCAGTCTCCAGGTCTGGTTTTTCGGTCTTTGGTGATGGGGTCTTTTTTAGTGTGACCTTCTTAAGCTGCTCACTGGGTTTGGTGGTTTTTTTATCTTCTGCTTGTTCCTTACTGAGTCTGGGTGAAGGAGTCTTTTTGAGTTCCACACCTTTCTTTAAGACGTCAGGTTGTTTCTGTGGGAACTCTCCGTCTGCTTCGGTAACTGGGATCATCTCTTTGTGTCCTGGACTTGGACTTTTGGCTGGAACAGCTGATTTCTCCTTCTTCTGAAGTTCCTCTTTTTCTTTTTGAGGTGTTGTCATCTTTTCAGCTCTCTGAGGTTCTTTGTCCTTCACATCTTTGGTTGAATCCTCTCTTGCAGATTGACTTGGCACCTTTGTATCTGATACTTTCTCTGGTTTAGTGACTTTAGTTAAAGGCTTCAACACAATCTGGTCTTTGTTTTTATCTGGTGTCGACTCGACTTTAGGCTGTTTTTTTAGCTTCTCAGCTGATTCTACATCTTCTTGTACTTGGGCAACATCTTTGTGTTGTGGTGTTTCCTGTTGGGCTCTGCTGATGTCTTGTGTTGTGTCTGGACTTGCCGGGACCACATCTGCATCTTTTCTGTCCCTTACAGTAGCAGTAGGTTGATCTTTGTGAGGCACCTCGTCCATTTTGAAATGAGGACGGTCAGTTTCTGTCTTTGGATGGACTTTGTCTTCAGCCTTTGGTGGTTTAGTTGCTTCTTGTTTTTGAGGTTTTTCAAAAGGTTTCAGTGTCACAACTTCCTGTTCTTCATCTTTCTTTGGCAGTTTTGTTATTTTCTTTTTAGTTAAATCAGGTTCTGGTTCTTTGTCCGTTTGAGCTCGTGGTGTTCGAATCCATTTGGATTTTTCTTCTTCTGGTTCTGGATGTTTCGGTGTGTCCATGTGGTCGAGGTCAGGAGCCTGTCCAGCTGCAGTAAAGACTCTTTCAGGTCTTCCAGGTGTTTTTACATCTTGATCTTCTCTACCTGGAAGCTTCTGATCCATCCTGCTGGTTTCACCGTGTTTTACCACTTCAGCTGTGTGAGTTGGGATTTCTTCTTCAGGAGCTTTGGGCTTAGAAGGAACAGGTTTCAGTTTGATCTTCTGTGGCTCTTCTTCTGGTTGTTCTGATCTTTTAAATGGTTTTAACTTGACAGATTCTTTTTGCTCACTTCCTTTTGGTAATTTAGTTATTTTCTTTTTATCGACACCTGAAACTTCAGAATCTTGTTCAGTTTGTATCTTCAGGGTTCTTGCCCATCCTTCACTCTCTGTTTTTTGAACAACTTCAGCTAAATTCATGTCCTCAAGATGAAGTAACTGGATCGTTTCTTCTTCTGCTGTGAAGACTCGTTCAGTTCTTCCAAGGGTTATAACTTCCCGGTCTTCTCTGTCATGAAGTCCACGAACTGTTAGTTCTGGATCATGATGTCTTCTTATTTCTGCTTTATGTGTTGTGACTTGTTTCTCAGGTTCTGGAGGTTTCACCGGAACGCTCTTCAGCTTAATGACCTCCGGTTCTGGTTCTTTCTCTTTAGGTATTTTAGTGAATTTGCCCTTTATTTTAAGTGACTCTGGTGTTTTAGCCTCCTGAACAGGAGTCTTACCCCTCTGTTTAACAGGTGACACTGTGGTTGAAGGAGTAAATAGATCTTTTATAACATTCAAATACAAACATGTTGGAAAAATCCAATGATGTGACATTTTACAACAACAAGGTCAAACAGAACACCAACAAATAGAAGAGTTATTCTTAAAGTTAATGGGTAGAATATTATTTTTTAACAATAAGTTTTTAGGAAAAAGATATTTAATTATGATACCTTTCGTTGGTCCAGGAGCTGAAACTGGTTCCTTGTCTGCAGGAGTTTTAATAAGACTATTGTTAGTATTTACAATGCAAAGAGTCACAGAGAATCAGTGAAAGCCAAAGACGGATAAGTTCCAAGACTTTAATCAGATGTGTTTACAAATCAGACTTTAATAAACAGATAGGGTGAAAGATGCAGACTGAATCAGTGTATACAAACACCGGACCAACAGAGTTACACTGTAAACAACTCAAGTCAAAACTAAAATACTTTATTTGAAGATTAAAACTGAACCATAACTTCCAGAACATACAAACACAAACACCATAAACAAAAGTGAAAGAGAAGTTACCTTTGGGTGGGGAGATTTCCTCTGAGATCTGAGGAGGTTCAGCCTCTACAGCTGCTTCACGTTTCTTCTCCACTGCTGCAACTGGAGCTACAAGAATGTCAGCTAGATTAAAACACTGAGAAAGATCTGTTCAAGAAACAAAACTCACTGACAGCTAAAACAAACAATATGAACTGATTCATTACTGTTAGGAGCCAACAGGTGGCGACGTGGGACAGGAAGAGATACAAACACAAACTACCTCCAGGATGAGGAACTGTTTCTACTGGTAGCTTTGCTGATGGTGGAGACGGTGTCTTTTCCTCTGGAGGAGACACTTTGCAGTACAAGATACCAAAAGTAAAGACCAACAAGACAAAAGAAATGGAAGTGACATCACATTAAACAGAGGACAGAATAAACATGATACAGGTGAAGAAAACAATAACAGAGTCTGAAGACTCTGCAAACAGAGTGAAAAACTACCTGCAGGAGGAACAACTTTGGCTGCAGGAGCTGCAGGAGCTGCAGGTTTAGGTGCTGGTACTGATGGTTTCTTCTCCTCTGTGAAAGATAATTTAAAACAACAAGAAGCCAAGATCATGACCTGCACAACAACATGGTCAGACATCGACAGATAAACTGAAAGACTGCAAGAGAAGATTACACAACAACTCAAATGAAACCCGGAGGACTGATGTTTCTCCCCCATCCAAGATACACACGACAAACAAAAAGTTTACAACAACATAAACAAGTCAAGAGAGGAAAATACCTGAGGGAGGAGAAACTTCCTGTGCAGCTGGAGGAGGAGGCTTTAGAACTGGAGCAGGTGCTTTCTTCTCCTCTGGAGGTGATAATTTAAAAGAGTCATGACCAAGAAAACACTAAACACGGCACCACATACTGACACGCAAAGAGAAACACTGTAACATGAAAATCTCAGAACAAGGAGTCAACACAAACAGATACAAAGACAAACAGGGATGACTCAAGAGAAGTTAGACTAAAGAAAGTACCTGCAGAAGGAGAAACTTCCTGTGCAGGAGGAGGAGGAGGAGGAGGAGGAGGAGGCTTTACAACTGGTGCAGGTAGTTTCTTCTCCTCTGGAGTGATAATTATGAAATACAAGAAAGCACTAAGCTTTTTCAACAAACACACACAGGAAGAACAACTAAAACACAATCATTGAACAAGTTGAACAACACAATCATTACAAACAGATACAAAGACAAACATGGCTGAATCATGATAAACCAGCAGAGACTACCTGCAGGAGGAGAAACCTTCTGTACAGGAGTGGGCGGAGCAGGTGACAGCTTTGGTACGGGTTCCTTTTCCTCTGGACGAGACACTTTAGGAATAAAAGATGCCAAGATCACAACCAAGACAACACTGTGGTCAAATGAGACCAACTAAGACAAGAAGCTGATTCAGAGAAGAGATGGTTCAAACTGAATCATCAAGCAGTGAAGATGTGAAAACTCAACAATAAAAAGTGAAAATGACAACGGTGAAGGTTGTTCACCCAACATGAAGGAGACAGACAAACACGGAGGTTAGTGGCGTCCCGTGGTTTAAAGTTATGAAGAACCATGTTGGAAGATATACAGTAAATATAAAAATGTCTTTCAGAGGGATTAAAAGTCAGATTTACAGAAATACCTGTCTCAGGTGTGTGTTGATCAACCTGAGTTGCTTCTTTTACTTTCTTATCTTCTCCAGTTGGAGGTTTTGTTGCAGTTAAAGCAGCTTTATTGAAGAACTCCATCTGATGTAACATTTCTCGTTGAGGAGGAGACTTTGTGATGTCACACTCAGGGGGTTGGAGGCTCTTTGGTTCTATAGATGATCTGTCTTTAGGAACCGGTTTCCCAGGTAGGATCACTTCTTCTGTTGGTAAACTCTCTCTAGAGGCAGAAACTACTTTGGGAATATGTAACGAGGTCTCTACAGTTGAAGCTTCTTTCTCCAGAACGACCGTCTCCTCCGATAAAGAAATATGACCTGTAGAAGGTACGTGCATAGTGGGCATGTTTCTGAACTCCTGAGATGAAACTTCTTCTACAGAATCATC
This sequence comes from Pachypanchax playfairii, assembly GCA_006937955.1. NCBI lineage: Eukaryota > Metazoa > Chordata > Actinopteri > Cyprinodontiformes > Aplocheilidae > Pachypanchax > Pachypanchax playfairii. Next base: position 10,559,453 of record SSNP01000002.1, on the reverse strand, counting down.
CTGCTTCACAGAATCATCCTGCTTCAATACAGTGTGAATAAGAACATCTTTATTCTGTGACTTAGTCCTTTCAGGTGGAGCTTTAGTATGTCTTGATGGAAGGTCGGTTCTATCGCTGCTATAAGAGACGGTTTCAGCTCGTCTCAAGCCCTTTTCACCTTTATAAGGTTTAATGTTCGTCAGTTTTTCATATTCTGTCTGAGTTGATTCACTGAGTTTTTTAGACTTAGATAGTTTCACTTCCTGGTCTTCACGGCTGGAAACTCTCTTCTCTTGCCCCATTTGTTTTGTTGGACATTTTAAAGTTCTGTCTTCTGTTACCACTGACTCACTGAGCTTCACTTCTTTCTCAGATCTCTGATCTTCTTTGAGTCCAACGTCTTCTGGAGAGAAACTTTCTATAAGAAAAGACTCCATGATGTCTTCAATCACAGTTGTTTTTTGGTTAAGATCTGGGACATGTTGAAAGATATCACCCAAGATTGAAGATATGCACCATGAAGCGGTGGCCAAGAGGAGGAACACACATACAGGAAAGACACAAGCAGACAGATCAACGTTTAAATCATGATATATTTACTGTGGTAGTTCTTTGGATTTTTCACATTAGTCCTTTCTGGAACAGGTCTAGTTACCTACAACATGCTGACGTTAAGAGAATATTGTTGTGAATGTGTGGTAAGTGTGTACATTTAGTTTTTACTTGTACTGTTTTCTGTATTATCTCCCTATACATATGAGTTTAACAAACATACCATCAACACGTGACAACACAGAAATCAACACATGAACATTTAAAACATCAGGTAAGACATCTCACAGCAAAATGTTAAAGGAGCAAGATGAGTGAAGATTTGTAAAAAAGATCTTTAAAGACATATCTACCTTGTTGCTGAGGAACTCTTTCCAAATCCAGTGGAGGTGTTGGTGTTCTGTGATTCGGGAATGGTTTTTCTTTTACAAATTCAACGTCTTTCTTCAGCTCTGCTGGTGGTTCTGTAACCATTTGGAGTCCAACTAAAGGTTTTTGTGGCTCCTCTATAATCTTTTTTACCACCTTTGGTACTTCTGGAACTTTCTTTGGTATTTCCAAAACTTTCTTTGTAGTTTCTGGAACCACCTTTGGTGTTTCCACAACTTTCTTTGGTATTTCCAAAACTTTCTTTGTAGTTTCTGGAACCACCTTTGGTGTTTCCACAACTTTCTTTGGTGTTTCTGTAAGTTTCTTTGGTGTTTCTGGAACCACCTTTGGTGTTTCTGGAACCACCTTTGATGTTTCCTCAACTTTCTTTGGTGTTTCTGGAACCACCTTTGGTGTTTCCACAACTTTCTTTGGTGTTTCTGTAAGTTTCTTTGGTGCTTCTGGAACCACCTTTGGTGTTTCCACAACTTTCTTTGGTGTTTCTGTAAGTTTCTTTGGTGTTTCTGGAACCACCTTTGGTGTTTCCACAACTTTCTTTGGTGTTTCTGTAAGTTTCTTTGGTACTTCTGGAACCACCTTTGGTGTTTCCACAACTTTCTTTGGTGTTTCTGTAAGTTTCTTTGGTGCTTCTGGAACCACCTTTGGTGTTTCCACAACTTTCTTTGGTGTTTCTGTAAGTTTCTTTGGTGCTTCTGGAACCACCTTTGGTACTTCTGGAACCACCTTTGGTGTTTCCACAACTTTCTTTGGTACTTCTGGAACCACCTTTGGTGTTTCTGTAAGTTTCTTTGGTGCTTCTGGAACCACCTTTGGTGTTTCTGTAAGTTTCTTTGGTGCTTCTGGAACCACCTTTGGTGTTTCTGTAAGTTTCTTTGGTGCTTCTGGAACCACCTTTGGTACTTCTGGAACCACCTTTGGTGCTTCCACAACTTTCTTTGGTGTTTCTGTAAGTTTCTTTGGAGTTTCTGAAACAATCTTTGGTGTTTCAGGAACCACCTTTAGTACTTCTGGAAATGTAAACATGGTTTCCACTGGTACTTCTTTGGGAACCTTCTTTGCAGCATCAATATCTTTCTTTGTTTTTTCTCGACGTTTTGGTTCTTCTGTAATCCTTAGAACTTCTGGCTCATGCAGCAGGTCCAGTTTTCCAGATAGTTGATGTGTCTTTGCTTCTAAGACAACTTAGAAGAACATTTATTATAAGATAATTACCTTAATTCAAAAGTTCAAGTCGCACTCTAGCGAGTGCTTAACATGTTAAAAGTTTTTTTCAGAGAGGTTAGCATGACTACAGCAAGAGTATGAAGACAGAACTTAAAGAAGAACATTTCCACAAGCAGCCAGTTATTAAGAGAACATCTGCAGTACCTGCAGCCGGAGACGTTTCAGCCACTGGTGCAGTAACTGGTTGGACTACAGGTTTTTCAGGTCTGGGTACCTCTTGAACTTAAGAGAATATTATATTTTGTTTAGGCCACATATAAAAACTCAGGAAATCAAAGACTGCACTCTTAATGAGTGACTTCAAAGAGTTAAAGATGTGTAGAGGAGAAGCTGAACTACAGGAAAATCAATAGACTATGATCAATACCTTCAGCTGGTGCAGGTTCTGGAGTTGGTGGAGTAATCAGATCTACTGATGGATGAATTATAGGTTCTTCTGGCTTTGGTAGTTCTAGTGTTTTAAAGAACATGTAAACATGATACGTTACCTGCTGAAAACAAACTTCTAACACAATCTACACATAACGTGGACTCTGTCGAGTGTATCAAACAAAGATACAAACATAGAAGCTGCATTTGCAGAACAACATTCACATCAAAACACAAATACAAGAAATTTAAGACTAAGAAAAAAGATTCTGTAGTTCCAGTACCTCTGGTTAAGATCTCCTCAGTCTTTGGAGGAGAAGTCCTCAAAGCAACTGGATGAAGTTTAGTGTCTACTGGCACTTTGAAGAACATATGAAAGAATCCCACTTTTACTTCATGTCAGTAATAAAGATTTTAATGGAACAGAAATAAAGTGTGTTTCAGGTAAATCACTGAAACCTGCATGAGAACATCCCTGAAGATTTTAATAAACTGAAAAGATTTTTATAAACACATTAGAAAGAAATGACTTTAGAGTTAATCATGTTGACGAAAGCAACAGGAAACAAACCAGAAAGACGTAGAACACAACTTCCTGAAACAGTGAAACTTTTAACTTTACCTCTCGGTTCCGGGACTTCAGATGTTTTCTTTACAGGTTCAACTTTTGGTACTTCAGACACTTTGGGTTCAGGTACCAGCGGTTTCTGAGTCAACTCTTTGGGTTCTGGAAGAACCGCTTTTACTTCTGTTGTTGGTTTGGGCAGGTGAGGTTCAGGAGTGACCTTTCTATGAACTGTCTTTGGTCCAGGTTTGGGTTCTGGTTCTGGTTTGGAGTGTACTTTAAAATTCACAGAGAAACACTCGCGTCACAACAAAGACAGAACTGTAAGAGCTCAGGAACTAAAAGAGGTAAAAGACCAAAGACTGAACAAAAAACTGACATGTAAACAATCAACTGATAAACAATCAGCTGACATGTAAACAATAAACTGATAAACAATCAGCTGATAAACAATCAACTGACATACAAATAAAACAATCAGATAAACAAAAACAGATAAACAATCAACTGACATGTAAACAATCAACTGATAAACAATCAATTGACATACAAATAAAACAAATATCAGATAAACAATAAACAGATAAACAATCAATTGAGAGACAGAAATCAATACCAAGATGTTTTTTGCACTGAAACACTGAGACAAGTCTGTTTCACAGTCAGGACACAGTTTTAATTCATCAGGTTTGTCTCATTTAAAATGATATTAAACTTATTACAATCTGATTTAAAGTGGAAAATATAATTTGTATAATTTAAAATATAAAACTTGTGAGTTGTTAGTGTAAAACCTAAAACTAATTATCTGTCTTTCATCTGGTAGCAGAACCTTCATCTGTGGTAAAAGGTCCTTGTAATGTTTTTAACATCATAAATAAATCAAGATTTAAGAAAACGAGCCGATAAAGACTCACAGAAAGACAAGATGAACGTTACCTTCTGGTACTGCAGGTTCTTTTCTCTGAGGTGGAGTCGTGACCGTCACCTCAGGTCGGATCTTCTTCACTTCAGGTTCTTTAAAACATAATGAAGTTGAGTTTTCTGTCTAAAGTGAATCTCAACATGAAGTTAAATTAAGACAAACAGAAAGACTGCGTTGAACAAGCAACAAGACTGAACAAGAAAGGTGTAATAAACCAACAACAGGACAACTAATAATAACTAAAGAGTTTGGTATTTACAGATACCTGTGACTGCAGGTGGGGGCGGAGCTTCATGCTCAGAGGGTTTCTCCTCTGTTCTCCTGTAAACCTCAGGAACTTTGAAAGATCAAGAAAGTTGGAATTAGAACCACTTCAACCAAACTCTAATGTCTACTGAGCAAAACGCTCCAGTCGGGTTAATAAGAGCAGAAGAGGTGAAGCACATGAAGAAGAACAAGAAACATTAATGAACAGAAGTAGAGACAGAGACTAAAGATCTACAACAAACATCACATGTTAAAACTAAAGTCATATCTACAGAGAAAAGCCTCTAAATGCAGCTGGTGGCAGTTAGCGGGTCAGTGGTTCTGATCAACTACAGCAACAAGCTTTTAGAACAGCCAAGAGCCCGTTGGACTTCTATAAGCAGTTATACCTGCTGGTAAATCCCCTCTGCCTTCAACCTGAGTCCTCTCAATTATCTCTTCAACAGCCTTTTTCTCTTCTGGAGGAGGAGAAACATGAACTTAGAAACACTGCAGCTGCTCTTCAGTAATCAGGTGAAATGAAGTGGATCAATAATCAATAAACAATGAAGGAACACAGAGACAACAGGAAGAAGACGAGCAGGACAGTGAGACTGATACCTCCAAACCTCAGATGTTACATGGTGTCTGGGTTATTTGTGGAGACTTTTTATTATCACACAGTGATTGAAGATGAAAGTTAAATGATGATGATGATGGTTAAAGATGAAATGTTTAATACGATGGAGGAAATGTGGATGAATCTGGTTTTAATAAGAGGACAGCTGATTTTTATACCTGTTGTCTGAGTTTGTTCCTCGTAGTGATAAAACTCTGAAACAGTGAAAACCAGAAGCTGAGTGGTGTTAAAGTAAAGATCAATCAGGTTTGGTTAACATGAACCAGACCCACCTCTACAAACCACCATGGAAGCTGCCTCCGGTACCAGAACAGACGAGTCTGGGACGTCTAGAGATTTGGCCACAAATATCTTCATTAATATTCAAGCTAAACAAGTTTTATTTTTAATTATATTGATAAAACTTGTAACACAAAGTGTCTGAATGTTTCATATTTAAATGCATTAATCTAAACAAACTCACCCTGAGGAACCTTTTCTAATCCAATTTCTGTGAAACAACAATGTGAACAGGATCAATTAGACCTGAAGCTAACGAGTCTGACAGCTGCTGTCGACTCAAACGTACACACCTTTTCCTGACAGGTAAAGCTCAGCTGTGCTCCGAGCTTCTCCCATTGGCTCCAGACGAGCGATCACCGAGTAAACACCTGACAGGTGGAAACATCATCCAGCTGTTCACTTCCTTTACTCAGAGTAACATCTGTCAGCAGCACAACTGAATCTGATGCAGTCATTCTGCACTAACTTAGTTTTTACATGTTAATTTCTTGATAAATCAACTTCAGCAGCTTGTTTTTGTGTTTGTATATTTATTTACATGCTTCTCTGATCGTGCAGCTCTGCAGAGAACAAATTCAAGTCTGTTCTGTTTCTGAATCATCTTTATTAACAAACCTTCGTCCTCTGCAGTCACGTTGAGTATTGTCATAAAGTGCCGTCGGCCCTCAGTCCTGAAGTTATATTTTGGGCTTTCATTAAGCTCCCATGAGTCTTTGTACCATGTGACGGTGGCATTATCGAAGGACAACTCGCACTCGAAGGTGGCGGTTTGGCGTTCGTTGACCTCGATGCTTCGGATACATTTAGTAAATTGAATTTGGTCGGCTAAAAGCAGAAAATAGGATTCCTGTTAGACCGAGATGCTGATCGTTCTGTAGCTACTGTGTTCAGTTTCCTGTGAGAACTTTCTGACGTGGGCAGTAAGAAACACAAAGAAGAGTCAGTGTTGGTACTGAATCATACGTGTGAGGAGGTCCTGAAGCAAAGGACTGGCACCAGACAACACGTTAAACACACAGACAGAGTCCAGCCCAGTAAACAGGAAGTGCTCCTACCTGTGACGGTGAGCCTGGCGTTGGAGATGTGGGGACCACACACCACTCGGTAATTGCCCTGATCCTTGACCTGGCAGTTTTTGATCTTCAGACAGTGGCGGTCACCCACGGTGCTGATGTCATACTTGTCGCTGCTGTCCAGTTTCTGCGTACCCTTGTACCAGGTCAGCGTGATCTCTGGGTAGTTGATTTTAATCTGACACTCGAACATGGCGGTCTGGTTCTCTGTGATTGTCTGGTCACTGATGTCCTCCATCACAGAGACGGGCTACAGACACAAAGTTCATTTAAACCTTTTATCAAATCCAGATGATGATGACCTGATACCAGGTGAGTAGTTCTGGTGTTCACCTCTACAGCGATGCGTCCCTCCAGCTGTTCGATTAGTTTAGCCATGTCCTCCTCTTCAACACGACCACCATGTTCAACCTCCTGCAGCAGGACAGACGCCTGTTAACACGCCTCTGACAGACAACCTGAGCAGCTCAGATCCTTCATACATCAAACCAGAACTTTAGGATCATTAATCTAAAACTAATGACTTCTCATCTGGACCACATAGTTTTAAAACTCTGAAAGTTCAATTTGAACTGATAAAGATTCTTTTCTCGTTTCAAATTTAACCTAAAATCCAGTCCTAAAGGCATCTTCTAACTGTATTAAAAAAGAAAACTGTAAATTCTAACTGAATATAGAATCCACACAGACAGAGTCCTCATCACCACTGATCCAGGTCTTAGTCCAGACACGAGGGTCTGGATTACATCTATGTAAGAAAGATCCAAACCAGAAATCCATCTTCAAGCCCTGGTGGGAGGAGTTTGTGTTCTCTCATACCGCTTTTCCACTTTCCATCTCCTTCTCCTTCTTCAGGAACTCCACAGCCTGCAGGATCGCTCTGAAGTCGTGGATTCCGTGTTCCCGCAGGATCCGTTCATAGTCTTTAGGGTCATGACCTCGGAGCAAATCTACAATACTGATCTCTTCCATTTTCTTTGGACTTTTTTGTTTAGAAGGAGTCCTGAAAAATATGAAAACCATGAGATGTGATGTTTCGTTCTCTTTAACATAAATCACACTGACAGTTTTGAGTCAGAACAGAGATAAATTGTTACTTCTTGAGTCTTGTCCTTATGTCTCCGAGTCCTTCCGTGTCTTCTTTTTTGGTGACTTCCATCTCGGCACCACATTCAATCTCTCCATGCTTGTTGGTGGCTACACATCTGTACAGACCTGAGTCGGACTTGGTGACCTCTCTGATCTCCAGTTTAGCGTCCTGTCCTTTGTGCTCGACGGAGATGCGACCACCGGGGGTGATCTGTCTCCATTTGCCCTTCATCCACTTCACGTTGGGGATCGGATCACCTCCGATCTTGGCAATGAAGGTGGCGGTTCCCTCTGAAATAAAACAGAAAGACATAAAGGAACCTGTTCTTTCTGATGGGAGTTTTCAGTTTAAGAGAAGGAATGTTCTTCTTACTCTCTGTAACAGAGATGTTTTTAGGTTCCTCGATGAAGAACAAGTTGTCGAGTCTTTTGACTGGAGCAGCTGCAGCTGGGGCGGCAGCCTCGGTGGGGGCTTTTACTTCTTTGTCTGAAAATATATTGTAGAGAACATGAAGACCTGAACGCAGTCCAGAAAAGTTTCATTTCTATTGCTGCAAGAAACAATGAAGGTAAAATCACCGGGTTCTAGTTAATAACATTCTGATTAGTGAAGTTTTTAGAAGACTTGCTATACAGTTTTCACTGATCTTGAACTTGATCTTTTACATTAGTTTAGTTCATTAGATGATTCAGAAGGATAGAGTACAACATTAATCTAGATGTACTGTGTAACATCTGCAGTCTGTGACAAACACAAAGTTCATTCAAATAATAAAAAACATTAAAACATAATGATTCTAATGTCTCACTCCATGAAAACATGCAGACACTCCTCATATTGTTACCAATACCAGAACCATCCCAGGAGCCACTAGTTTAACTGGTTACCTTTCACTGTGACCTTTGACTTGCAGAAGTCGCTGCCGGTAGCATTGCTGGCCTTGCACAGATAATCTCCTGCATCGGTTTTTGACGCTGGGCTGATCTCCAGGGAGGCCGTCCCACCAACAAACATGAGTTTGGTGTTATCGCTGGACTTTAGCTCCCTCCTGTCCTTCATCCACTGGATGTTAAGAGGTGTGGAGCCTCTCACGTGACATTTGAGGACCAGCTTCTCCCCCTCGTTCACCGTCAAAGGCTCCAGAGGAACATCAAATTTGGGAGGCTGGCCAGTTTCTGATGAAGTGGTGAAAAAAGGAGGAACAACATCAGATACTTGGTTTTATATGATAATATGACTTTTTCTGCTGTATTTAATGAAAAAAAAAGATTTATTGGAGTTAATTGTGCAGAAATTTGGCTGATTCAGATTGTTTTAAAGAGTTTTATAAACAAAACAGATGTGATTTGTACAGAGTTGCTAACATGACATATAAAATAAAATAAAATATACAGTTAACGAGCATTTAATTGTTTGGTTGTTTACTGGCTGAAGTTTCTAATGATTTTTGGGTAAAGTTGTAACCAGACAGACTAGAAGATTCACGTAACTGGCCTTTATTTTGATTATAAAACCCTAGACAGCAGGAAGTCCAGCTGGTTTTAATGACTAACAGAGTCCTACCTGAAACTGTGAGAGAAACCTGGCACGAAGCTTTGCCTGCTTCATTAGAAGCCTCACAGCTGTAGACTCCACTGTCTGAGGTGACGGAGTCTCTGACACACAGAACAGCCATGTTGTTCTTGAAGCTGATGTCATATTTTGCGGAGGCATTTATCTCCCTGTTGTCCTTGTACCAGGTGACAGTCAGTGGCTGGGAGCCAGACACCCGGCCCTCCATCTTTACCATCTTACCCACTGAATGCACCATAGATTCAGACGGCCTCTTGGTGAAGTTTGGAGGGACTTTACGTTCTGTTTGTGAGGGAGAAAGTGAAGAAAATCAGATCATGTTGTGACAAGAAGTAATGTTATATTTATGTAAGTATTATTCAACAGACCGCTGGGTCTTTACCACAACATCAAGAAATAACAACAAATAACAGAGACAAACTCAACAGGATACCCCCAACACAAACTCCTATTAACTGATTTACCATCAGAACCATAAATCTGTAAAACTCCTCTGACTCTTTACAGACCAACACTGTTTATACACAGAACCAACCAGACCATCAACGCTGCACAGAATCACCCAGTACAAAGTTCTATAACCAACAGAAACACCTGGACTGTGTTAGCATCGTTTACTGGACATGATGATGAGATGAAATGTGTTGGTTAGTGTGTTACCTATTTTAACATGACAGTAACATGAGTCACTTCCTTCTGCATTGGAAATATCACAGGTATATTTTCCAGCAGCAGCAGCTCGGTCGTTGTTGAGGACCTCCAGAACGCAGGAGGAGTCGGTGGTTTTGACGTTGTACAGGTACGAAGCCCAGATCCGTTTGTCGTCCTTCTTCCACGTGACGTTGACCCTCTGGCTTCCAGAGTAAGAACACTCCAGCCTCAAAGGTTTACCCAACTCATGAGTGATGTCTTGTAGTTTCTTGATAAATCGTACAGGTTCTGAGAGAAGCAGTGTTGAAATCAGACTTAAAGACTATAGTCTGTATCTGTGAAGTACCCAAAGAACTCTGTAGATCTTTCTGTGTAAATAAAAGCTATGTGTGTGGATGAACATGTTACAGGCCTGTAAGCTGTGTGAGTGATATTAGTATCATCATTAGGAGCTAGTCACTTCCTGCACTCAATAAATAATGAAAACTCTGAGTTGCTGCTTCTTGTTACCTAGTTTGACATAAGCATGACACACATCAGAGCCTTCAGTGTTGGTAATTTCACACGTGTATCTCCCACGAGCCTCCTCTCGGTCGCTGTTCAGAACTTCCAGCTCACAGCTGCAGTCCGTGATCTTGACATTATACTGATAAGAGGCCCAGATCAGCCTCCCATCTTTCCTCCAGCTCACGCTCACTCTTGGACTACCAACAAAAGCAACTCTAAGTGTCAGCGGCTTCCCGACTCTGAACGTGGTGTTTTCCAGCTTCCTGATGAAGCGAGCAGGTTCTGTGAGGAGTAACGATGAGTGTTAGATGAAAAGGAGACGGTGAGTAAGGGAAGTTATAATTACAATCCAAACATGAAGTTGTAATTATAATTAACTGATATGATTCAGTTAAATCTGATGAAAAGAGGTAAAATGAAGTGACGCAAACTCTCATCCTACAACTGGACCAGCTGCTGCTGAGCAACACAGAGAGGTTTTGTCTTTCTGAAACTTCTCCAACAATCATAACCTGTTTAATCTTTGTAACTGAAGACTTGGAGTCATCCAGCATTTTGAATATGAACTAATTAATCCCCCTTTTCTTCTCGGAGGTTTCCAGAACATCCTTTGGATCAGAGCTTGTCCAGGAGTAGGATGAAACATCTGCTTTCTGTACATGATGATGTTTGTTAGTATATGAGATGGGATGATGTTCTACCTCTTTTAGTTGTTTTACAAATGACATAAGCATCACAGACAGCAGAGCCCTCTGCGTTAGAAACTTGACATGAGTAGAACCCGGCTGCTTCTTCTCGGTCACTGTTCAGAACTTCCAGAACACATGATGAATCTGTGGTTCTGATGTTGTATTTATATGAAGCCCAGATGGGCTCGCCATCCTTCATCCAGCTCACGGTGACTCGCTGGCTGCCAGTGAACGTGCACATCAGGGTTATTGGATCGCCCAGACTGTATGATGTGTCTTCTAGTTTTTTCACAAATTGTACCGGTTCTGAGAGAAGCAACAGCAGCGTTAGTCGTGTCACATGACCCTACCTATCAGCGAATGAGAGGGTGAGTTTGTCAGGGACATTACCTAATCTGACATGAGCATGACAGACAGCAGAGCTACTAGCGTTTGATATTTCACATGAATATCTCCCAGCAGCTTCTTCTCTGTCACTGTTAAGGATCTCCAAGTCACATGAGTCGTTTGTGGTTCTGACATTGTATTTATACGAGGCCCAGATCGGTTTTCCATCTTTTTTCCAGGTCACGGAAACGTGCTGACTCCCTGTGTATGTGACCTGAAGCATCAGGGGCTGCCCGACCCTAAAGGTCACGTCTTCCAGCTGTTTCACAAAGCGCACAGGTTCTATAAGAAGCAGGGATGTTAGTTATTAGTAGAGGAAGAGAAGTGAGATCTCATCTTCTCCTTGTTCTTAGAATTTCAATCTATTTTTATATTATTTTACAAACTCTGTGTATTTAATCTGATTCTCTAAGATTTCTAAATAAAACTGAAATAAAATATATTTTTAGATTTGATTAAGTATCCTAAGATGAACTGCTCCAGCTGAGTCTCTATAGTTTGTATTATTAAAGGTTGAGAGTAATGAGCCATCACTGTGAAGCTTTGTGTTTAGTATTTTACCTAGTGTGACCTGAGCATAGCAGACAGCACAGTTCTCTGAGTTAGTAATTTCACAGGAGTATCTTCCTGCTGCTTCCAGACGGTCACTGTTCAGGACTTCTAAGACACAAGAACTGTCTGTGGTCTTGACATTGTACTTGTATGAAGCCCAGATGGGTTTGCCATCCTTCCTCCAGCTCACATAGACCCTGGGACTCCCGGTGAACCCACAATACAGAGACAGGGGCTCTCCGAGCCGGTAAGTGGTGTCTTCCAGCTCCCTGATAAAGCTCACAGGTTCTACAGGAGGTAATGCTGGTGTCAGTAGTGTGATTAACAGCAAACAGATGAAGGGTTATGTGTGAAAGGACAAATGATCTGGTATTTAATCTGGTAAAGGTGATGGACATCAGGTGAGTGTGTTAGTGGCTTTACCTATCGTCACCACAGCACAGCAGAGGTCAGAACCCTCTGAGTTAGAAATCTCACAGCAGTATTTTCCAGAAGCTTCTCGACTGTCACTGTTAAGAACCTCCAGGGTGCTGGAGAAGTTGGTAGTTTTAACGTTGTATTTATATGATGCCCAGATAGGTTTGCCATCCTTCATCCAGCTGACATAAATCCTCTGACTGCCCGTGAACGTGCACTCCAGAGTCAAAGGGTGGCCAATTTTATAGAAAATGTTTCTCAGTTTTCTCACAAACCGAACAGGTTCTACAAAATCAACGAGTACAGGTGGTATTAGGTGATGGGAGCAATGGAAGTTAGTGTTTTAAATAAGCTGGTTACATGATAGATTATGGAGATTTAATTTGTTATTCTGAGATTAAACAAAGAGTCTGGATTATTTACCTAGTTTGACATTAGCATGGCAAACATCACTTCCTCCAGCATTACAAATTTCACACGTGTATCTTCCAGCTGCTTCTTCTTTGTCACTATTGAGAACTTCCAGAACACAGGTGTCTTCAGTGGTCTTGACATTGTATTTATAAGAAGCCCAGATTAGGTTTCCATCCTTCCTCCAGGTCACATATACTCTCTGGCTCCCAGTGTACGTGCACTTCAGGGTCAAAGGTTCACAGAGTCTGAAACACGTGTCTTCCAGCTTGTTTACAAAGCGAGGTGGTTCTGAGAGGATCAATGGTTGAGTTAGTTGCATGGAAGCAGAAGTATGTTACAGTAGAAGCAGATGAAAGTTACAGAGCAGTGACATTAAAACAGATGAATCAGGTTATTGTGTTTGAGTTAGATGAATGAATAAAAAGCTGATGTTAAGAGTTTCTGACTTTACCTAGGCTGACACGGGCATGGCAAATATCAGTTCCAGCTCCATTAGAAATTTCACAAGAGTATGTTCCAGCAGCTTCAGGTCTGTCACTGTTGAGGACTTCCAGGATGCAGGTAGAATCAGTGGTTTTAATGTTGTACTGATAAGACGCCCAGATCAGTCTGCTGTCTTTTCTCCATGTGACATACACTCGCTGGCTCCCAGTGTATGTACAAACTAGTCTGAGTGGCTGACCAACAATGAAAGTTGTGTCTTCCAGCTTTTTGATAAAGTGCACAGGCTCTAAGAAAAGCAATGTTAATGTTAGAAAGCATAATGTCAGTAGATCAGAGTTAGTTTAGCTAATGATCAACTTTATCAGTTGTTTTAAAACATTGCAAGAAATACAAGGAAAATTTGAAATTGTAATATTTTCCCGAGAAGTGTGTATTTCTCAGAAAGTTGAAGTTACTCCAATTATGTTGTATATTGGATAAACTGGAAAATAAAACTAAAAACTCCATGACTGCAGGATTTAAAAAACAAAAAGATGGAACATGAAACAAGCTTCACCTTTCACCGTCACACTGCAGCTGGCAGCAGCAGAACCGACCCGGTTCTCAGCCTTGCAGGTGTATTCACCATCATCACATTTAGTTGTCTTGATCATTTTCAAAGTGGCAACATTGTTTGTGAAGTCCATTGAGCAATTGGTGGACGAGCGCAGCTTTCCACCAGCCTTGAACCAAACTACAGAGATATCAGGAGTTCCTGCTATACGGCATTTCAGTGTCATCGCATCACCCATCGTTACCTCCACCGGCCCCATCGTGTCGACAAAGTACGGTCGTTCTACGTTAAAACATGATGATGAGTTAGTACAAGTACAGATGTTAAAGAGTGGATTAATAAACTGAATGAGTAAAGGATCATAAATCTGTTTCACACAGAAGCTAAAGAATTAAACTAAAAAACATTCACTTGAGGATTTTACCTAAAATTGACACTTGTGCATCACATCTGTCACTTCCTACTCCGTTGTCTATTTCACAAGAGTATCTGCCGGCTGCCTCCATTCTGTCAGAGTTAAGAACCTCCAGGATGCAGGAGGTATCTGTGGTGATGATGTTGTACTGATATGAGGCCCAGATGAGTTTACCATTCTTCTTCCAGGTCACATTTACTCGAGGGGTTCCAGAGAAGGTGACCTGAAGCCTCAGAGGTTTGTCCTTCTCACAGGAAATGTCCTTCAGCTTCTTCACAAAGTGGACGGGTTCTGAGAGGGGTCATTCCAATCATCAGTTACATCAGATTCACTTTCAGACGGATGTAAAAGAAGTCTCTCATGCAGACAAACCTTTCACGAGCAGATGAGCATGGCAGCTCTCCTTTCCTGCATTGTTAAAGACCTGACACGTGTACTCTCCTGTGTGAGACTTGTCAACTCTGTGAAGCACCAAGGTGGCCACATCTTCCTTCATCAAGATCTCACAGCCTCTTCCTTGAAGCATTTCATTGGCTCCCCTGAACCATCTGACGTTCAGAGGGGCACTGCCTTGTATTTTAGCTGAGAAACTGACATTTTTGCCGGGCAGCGATTCTTTAGCTTCAGGTGTTTCCAGAAAAGATGGAGGTTCTGGTTTATAAAAAAGATGTTTTATCAGATAATTACTGATTTTCAGTAAGACCTGATTCCATGCTGAGAAAAGATTCCTTAAACTCATCCTTCCGTTAAATTTACTGACCTGTCACACTCATTGAAGCACTTGTTTCACTGGCTCCTGCTGCATTTACAACTTTACACGTATATTTGCCTGAATCCGACATCTTGACAGTTGATACTCGTAGCGTGCAGGTGTTATCTGTGCAACTGATGTCACAGTCTGGAGTACTTCTGATCTCCTGACCATTGTGGAACCAGGAAATAGTTAAAGGAGAAGATCCAGTAACTTTACAGATCATCTCACCAGGTTTACCAACAACCCAGTGGGTGTCTCTCAGCTTCTTTATGAAACTCGGTGGAATCAACTTGTCTATCATCAAAGAACAAGATGAAATAAGTCGTTTTTGAGGTGATGCTGATCACATTTTAACAGATTTAAAGAGCAGCTGTGTCACCAACCTGAAACAGAGAGCTTAGTTTTGCAAGAAGCTGTACCAACATGATTCGTAACATCTAGTCTGTATTCTCCAGCATCTGCTTTGTCAGCAGATCGGATCTTCAGGATGGCGACCTTCTTTGTGAAGGACATCTGATATTTGGCACCAGCTCTGATTTCTTTGTTGTCCTTGAACCACTTTGTTTTCAGTTCTGGTGAACCGGATACTGTAACTTCAAGAGCTGTGTTTTCTCCTGACTTGACACTCGTGGATTCTGGACTATCCACAACAGCAGCGGGTTCTAAAATTGTAGGAAGATTAAATTGAGCCAAAACGATTCCACGCATCGTCTCTAGTGTTGGTATAATCACAACTGAAGTTCTACAAACCTAAAACGGTTACTTGGGAGACGGACTCCACAACCCCAGCATCGTTCCTCAGCTGGCAGGTGTATCTACCAGCTGTGGTTGAGTCTGCCATCGGCACTACAAGGGTGGCCATGTTGTTTTTAAAGGTGATCTTCCTGTTATCACTGTCTCTGAGTATATTATCTTTGTCTTTGAGCCAGGACACAAACAGGGGCTCAGAGCCTTTCACTGTAGCTGCTAACGTCAGCTGCTGGCCAGATCTCACCGACTGGTTGGTGAGTTCTTTGACAAATGCAGGTTGTTCTAAATAGTAACAGAAGGTTCACAGGTGAGGGAGAAGTTTGTTTACAGGTCTGAACTTTAATGGAATTTCCAGTGATTCCAAACTAACCTTTGAGGGTAATGGTGGTGCGACAGAACTCACTTCCTACACTGTTTGATACTCTGCACTCATAAAGACCAGCATCTTCTTTATCCAGTTTCATAACATGAAGAGTGGAAGAGCTGCCTGCACTAACCACTGTGTGTTTCCTACACTCCTTCAGTGGGCTTTTATCTTTATACCAGTTAATCTGGAAAGGTGGAGTCCCGTATATCTCACAGTGAAGACTGGCATCTTTCCCTTTAATACTCTCCACTGGGCTCGGAGTTTTAATAAAGGATGGCGACTCTGGAAAATATATTTTGATATGTTAACAGAAGTGGTATCCATGAACGGGCAAGTCATCATGACAAGCAGTTTAACCAAACACTGCCAGTAAATATGAATCCATGCTTGAGGTTTCCATCCAGACGTCACTGATCTGCAGTGAAGAGTTGACTAATACTCATGCTACTGTACAATCAGACGGTAGTTCATATCAATACAATATAATGAGGTGAACTTTAGGTCATTCACCCAAAACTGAGGAGCATCATGTCTCTGAGAAGAGACCACTCAGACTCATGCTATCCAACAGTGACGGACCGGAATCGATGGACTCCATGCTGAAGATTCAGACAGAGTTTCAAAAACACGCATTAAAACTCAAACACAGGCTCGAATATCAAAATCCCCATCGCAGGATATTCATTCCTTTTCTTTCATGCCACTCGGGTTCGGAGGGACAAATCCACAAAACAATGTGTAGCCATGAGAATCGTAGGGCAGCTGACCTTGAACCGTGAGAGTGGTGCTGCAGCTTGCACTGCCAGCATCGTTATAAACCTCACATGTGTAGACGCCGTTATCCTCAAACCTTGCAGAGCATAGCTGGAGATATGCCGTCGAATCAACCAACATGGTTTTATAGTTGCCCCAGTCACTGATCTTTTGGTCGTTTTTGTACCAGCACATTTTTAAGGAAGGCGCTCTGGTGGCCTTGCATTCAAAACGGTGTCCCTCACACTGCTTCACAAAGGTAGTAGGAGGCAGTTTCAGGATAAACTGAGGAGGTTCTGTGAAGTTAAAAAAAGATTTAATTACTATCATCATTATGAAGTAACACCTGAGAATCACTGAGATGGATGGAGATGCAGACAGGACCGGATGATGTGAAAGGTGGCAGGTGACTCCAAAGACAAACATTTATATCCACAAAAATCAAAATGAAGTCAAATGAAGAAAGAGGAGCAGTGAAGATGAGGAAAAAAGATGGTGTTAATCATGAGACAATGCTGGACAAAAAAAGACGAGTCCAACCTTTCACCATCAGCTCTGCTGCAGTTTTTACTCTCCCTGCTTCGTTGGAAACATCACAAGAATAAACTCCACTTTGCAGAGCCCCAACCGAGCTGAGCTCTACAGAAGAAGAATATTTCTCCAGATTTATTCGACACGACGGTCCAGATAAGAGTTCGATGTCATCTTTGAACCATTTCACTGTAAATGGAGCCGTTCCTTCAAAGACACTTCTGAAGGTCACATCAGTTTTTGGAGTAACAGTCTGAGACTTGAGCTCAGAAACAAACCTTGGCGGCACTAAAACCCACACAGAGGAGCGATTACAACACGTCATAAAACTTCTTTAAACATCTGATGAAGACTGAATGCTAACCTTTAGCCGTAAGAATGCAGCTACACACGCAGCTGCCGGCTGTATTTCTAACCTTACAGGAATACTCTCCTGTATCGCTGCTTTCAGTCAGCGTTAGCTCCAGAAAAACTGAACTTCCAACGATCAGATGTTTGTACTTTAAACCCTGTGTGATTGGCTGCTTCCCCTTGTACCACTGGATGAAGAATGGAGGGGAACCATCCACTTTACACTCCATGGTGACCACTGAACCCATCACCGCTTGAGTGTTTGTTAATGTTGTGATGAACGAGGGAGGAACAACCTCACCTGTTTCAAACAACATCAAATTATAATCAGATGTTTGTTTAATTACAAACCTTCAACAGCTCCATGTTTGTTTCAAACAGCTGAGAGGATTAAATAGCTGCAGCTGAGATTATTCTCATTGGATAAATGTTTTCTGTTTGAAATCCTCGATCCGTCTGACACTTACCTGATGAGTTCCAATCATCCTGCAGTCAAGACTAATAAAAACAACCAAATCCATTTGACCACCTCAGACTTCTGTAGGATTGCAGGTGGTTTTACAGTCACAAAAGACGATGTGTGTGTTATTGTGGTTAGAGATAGTTATTTTGTTATTGTTAAAGCAGAAGCAGCTTCTATAAAAAGCAGGTGAATGTATGAGACCTGACTGGCATGATTCATGACCTGACAGGTGTATTTACCACTGAGAGTCACATGACATGCAGGAATCCTGGTTTATCCATCTGTCTTTAATTATCTGGGATCTTTTTATCACTGAACAGAAAGCAGCAGAAATCCTTCAGTGGAACAGCAGAGATATCAGTCTCTTTGTAGTGTAATGTGTTGATGTGTGATGATGTGTGTGAGATCAGAAACAACCTGATAAGTCCAATATCTGCCACTCTACAGTCCAGGGATTTCAGATTTTAACCATCAACATCTTATTTTAACTGGTTTTAAACGATCTTTCATCTTCTGTTTAAACTGGGATGAAACACTTCCTGTTACTTTAAAATCAAACAGCAGTGGAACCATCTTCCACACAACAGCTCTCAGTTCTGGTAAATCAAATCATACTAGTTATGATCAAATAAACCCAATGATGAAGAACTTTATCTCAGATTAACTGTAAACATGCAAAAAATAAAACATCCTTTTACATTCAACATAACTCTGAGTGACACATCCTCCTGCTCTCACTTTCACCGAACTTCATTCAATGTTCAGCGTTCTCTGGAGAACAACCACCTCGTGTCTCCAGCGTTAATAAATCAAATGAAACAGATGAAATAAAAAAAGGCTGATCTTAAACCCTTTAAAGTGTCAACACAAAAGAAAACAACATCCAACATCTGCAATAAAACTAGCCATTTCTCACACACACATTCAATTAATTGCAATAGTGACAGAATAAAAACAAGAATAAACAGTAAAACAGCTGGAAAGAATCAACCTTGACCAGAGAGAACCCCCTCGTATGAAGCAGAACTCTCATCATAATGTCACCAGAGTGTCTTTAATCACACAACATTCAGCATCACAGAGCTGAAAGCAGAGAGTTAATGAAGCTTCAAACTGGACGTTAAAGAAACAGAAGTTAAAACAAGAGGAACACAGATCTGACAAACCTGTCACCGTGAGCACCGCAGCACATCTCTGAGTCCCAGCTTTGTTCTGAGCCTCACAAACATATTTCCCACCATGTGATAATTGAGCATTCTTCAAATTCAACTCTGCACAGTTGGTTTCAGAGGACATCTTAACATGCTCGTCTTCTGTGAGCTCATGATCATCTTTGGTCCAGAGGAAGGTCATGGGAAGTGTTCCAGACAACATGCACCTCATAGAGATCTCAGATCCCACTATGCAGGACATGTCCTCTAGTCTTTGAACAAATGATGGTGGTTCTAGTGAAAGAAGACCATAAATAAGATTGCAGGACCCAAAATGGACAGAAACGTCTTGATTTCCTTGATCTGTTGTCAGTTTAAATAATTATTTATGACCAGAAAAATACATATAAGAATAATATGATGTAGAAGAAGAACCTTAAAAACTGAAGTAAATAACCTGAAATTAATTTATAACAGAACTGTTGTCAAACTGAGCAGCATGCAGAAGAAGAACCTGTTTGGATACGAGAATCCACGTTGACTAACCTTTCAAAGAAATCTGGCATGAACAAGATGCCTCTCCAACATCGTTTGAAACCGTGCAGCTGTACGTTCCTTCATCCCTGGAGTCACAGTCTGACACCTGAAGAGTGACTGTGTCTTTGTCCACACCCACTTTATGCTTTTTGTCACTTCTGATCAGTTTGTCATTGAGGAAACAATTCATTTCAAATGGAGGAGAACCTGCGATGGTTCCTTTCAGCATAATGTCTGAGCCCTTCACAAGCTCAGCTGATTCAAAGGGCCTCACAAACACCGGAGGCTCTACAAGAGACATGATAACAATCACATTTAAAGTAAAAGACTGAGAGTTCTAATCTGATCAGGCTAATCTGGTCCACAGAGTTTATAAAGTGCTTTGTTTTGGGTTCGACTTTAAACAGAACTTGAATCGACTAATTAGCCTTTTTAATACCAGGTTCACACAAAGACTGACATGTTTTAATCTTTAGAACAGAAACCTGATGGATGTTTTCACCCACTCAGCTGGAGAAACACTAGACTGTGACTGAACCAGGAAACAAACCCAGACCAGGTTTAAACCCTTTACAGAACCATGTGGATCAGACTTTGAGCCAAGACCAAAGAGAGTAAAAGCTTCCTGAGACTGAACTAACCTTTCACTGTTACGGTGCAGCTGCACTGGTCTGTGCCGGCCTCGCTGGACGCCACACACACAAACTCTCCACTATCCTCCACACCGCAGCTCTCCACCTCCAGAGAGGCGACTGAGCTGTCAAAGGACAAGGCGTGTCTGTGGTCGGCAGCGATATCAGAGCCGTTTTTAAACCATGTCACCTTAATGACGGGAGTTCCCTGAACTTTGCAGGACAACTTCAGAGGCTGGCCAGCTTTCAGCAGCCGTGAAGGCTCAAACTTCATAGTAAAGGTGGGGGGTTCTGTAAACAGATCCATCTACAGTAAGCACCAGTAAATGATGAAGAGGAAGAGTTTTAAAGATGAAGGACTTAAACAGCACCTTTTACAAAGAGGACGGTGGAACAGTCCACCTTCCCAGCATCGTTGGATACTTGACACGTATATCTAGCAGAGTCACTGGGTCTCACAGTATGAAGCTCCAAAGAACTTGAAGAAAAATCTTTTTTAATCACACATTTCCCTCCAGAGAAAATCTCTTTCTCTTCTCGGAACCATTTCACCACCAGCGGAGGTGATCCAGTAAAGGCTGCTCTTATCAAAACGTTTGATCCTGGTGAAACATCCTGGGGTTCTGGTTTCACAGTGAAGGCTGGAAGTTCTGGAAAAACAACATGCATGTTTAAAACCTATCTGTCCTTTCTGTCTCAGTCCTGCTTGATATCAGAATCTTCTCTGACCTTTAACCGTTAAGGTTCCGCTGGTCTCGGTCTCTCCGGCTTCATTAGAAGCTCGACATGTATAAACTCCTCCATGACTTTGATCTAGTCCTGTTATCGTCACAGAGGCTGAACTTTCACTGAAATCCAGCTTATATTTATCATCACTGTGGATTTCTTTACTGTCTTTGAACCAGGACACATTCATGGGCTGCGATCCAGCCACTCTGCACTCCAACGTAACGTCACTACCGATACTCCCATCCATTTTCTTTAGAGTTTTAGTGAAGGATGGTGGAACTGCACGATCTGTAGAGAATAAACCCAACACTCAGCTGTCATCAACGGCCAGTCCTAAAGTTTCAGTAATAATGAGTCCTGTCTGGAACTAACCTATAACAGAGACTGAGCACGTGCACTGGTCTTTCCCAACCTTATTGGACACCTCCATCTTGTACTCTGAGGAGTCTCCTCTTTCTGCTGACAGAATCTTTAGAACTGCCGTGTTCTCCTTCACGATCATCTTGTATTTACGGCCACTGATCATCTCCTTTCCATCTTTAAACCACCTGACTTTGAGCTCAGGGCTTCCAGAAATGGTGCACTCCAGCGTGGCTGAATCACCAGCCGTGACGCTGATGGATGCAGCTTTCTCTAGAATCTTAGCAGGTTCTAAAATACAACACGAGCTTTAGAGTTTATTGTTTAACACAGATACAGTCTGAAAACATTCCTAGTGAATAAGAAGATCTCTAACCTTGAATAGTGAGAACAGCTTCACATTTCTGCTGCCCGGCATCATTAACTGCAAGGCAGGTGTATTTACCACCATGTTTGATCTCAGGAGAAGAAAAGGAAATACTAACAACATTATTTTCAAATGTCATGGTGATAGTTGAATCATCATCTTTAATCAGCTCAGAGTCTTTCATCCATTTAACAGAGATGGGAGCTGAACCTTTCACCACTCCCTGGAGTTTCACTGCATTTCCCAGAACTGCAGTAGCGCTTTCAACCCGCTTTGAGAAGATGGGTGGCTCTGAAATAACATGAACGATCATGATCATGTCACCGAAGACCAAGAGGACCACACAAGTCCAAAGTTCATAACAACAGATCCTGTTTCTACTTTACTGACCTTTCTGTTTAACAGAAGACTGAGCGGTTACGGAACCAACCTCGTTTGAAACAACACATTCATATTCACCAGAATCAGCGCTCTCGAATGTGTGGATCTCCAATGAGCTCAGCGACCCCTGTGACACGATTCTGTACTTCTTATCTGTAGAAAGTCGTTTCTTATTCTTTTTCCAAGTCACATCAAAAGGTGCAGATCCTGCGATCTCACACTCCAACACGGCTACTGAGCCCCTCACTGCCTCTAGAGACGCTAAATCTTTTTTGAAAGATGGAGGTTCTAACAGAGAACAAATAGTTCAGTTAGAAAAATCAAATCATTCAGAAATGTTGTTTTTGTGCATAAATGTTACCGTTTATGCACCTTTTACTGTAACTTTAGTGCTGCAACTTTCACAGCCAGACTCATTGAGAACCTCACAGCTGTAGTTTCCGCTGTCACTCAACGTGACATCACGGATCTCAAGAGAGGCGACACCATCCTTAAGACTAGCAGCATATCTGCCACCAGCAGTCAACTCGCTGTTATTGAAGAACCAGGTGGAGTGAAGCTCAGGAGATCCCTTCACGGTGCACTGCAGCCGAGCTGCGCTGCCCTGCCTCCAAACTGTCGCAGCTTCCAGCCTCTTTACAAAGACTGGCGGTTCTGGACCATTTTTAAAGATGTCCGTGAAAACAAAGCAGCATTTAAAGAGAAAGATTTCATTAGTTAGGAAAAGAAGAACAATCACTTTTAACAGACTGCATGTAGTTGTTTTTACACAGTTTCAAACACTTTAAACTCTGTTAAAGACAGTCTTACCTTGAACCTTCACCGAAGTGGAACAAGACGCACTTCCTGCTTCATTTGTCACCGTACACACATAATTTCCACAATCCTTCAGTGTGGTTTTTAGGATATCAAGATTTACTGTCTTCTTCTCAAAAGACAGTTTACAGTCTGGAGACTGGTGGACTTTCCTACCGTCTCTGGTCCAGGTGACAGTTACTCCAGTGTCCTCGTCCACCTGACACTCCAGGTGCAGAGGAGCTCCGACCACAGCAGCAACCGGACCCAGGGGCTTTACAAAGTTGGGCTTATCAACAACACGCAGCTCCATGCTGCACTCAGCTGCTCCAACATCATTAGAAGCCCTGCACACATACAGCCCCCGGTCCGCTGCCTCAACATGGATAATCTCAAGACAGTGCTTATTTTTTTCACAAGAGGTCTGGTAGTGTGGCGGCACTGAGGGCAAAACCTGCTGGTCTTTGAGCCACACAACATTTAAAGGAGCAGATCCAGTTATTACACACTGTATTAGTGCCCTCTTTCCAACATACACAGTCTGTGTATCAGGTTTACTTTGAAAAGCTGGAGGGAATTTCTCTATAAGGATTAAGAAAAACAAAAGACATTAGTGGTAAAATCTTTTCGTCTGCAGTACCATCTTAACCAAAACCTGCTGCCTGGACAACATCAGACCAGGAAGACTTTAAAACATTCTCACTGAAGCAAACCAAACACATCTGAGAAGACGGTGTCACAAAGACCCAAAGAGAACGAGATGATTTGACTCTGCGAGAGACCTGAACACACTAAACAAACCCAAATCAACCAGCCAGACAGAAGGAAACATGCATCGCTCCTACCTGTCACGCTGAGAGAGGCGGAGCATTCATCACTGCCATGATGATTGGACGCCTTGCAGGTGTATTCACCACTGTCGTCTTTACTTGTGCTCAGAACTTCCAGAGAGGAAGCAGTGAAGCGACTGATAATCCTGTACTTATCCCCCTCTTTGACAGGGTGTCCATCTTTGAACCACTTGAAGTTTATGTTTGGAGCGTCCTCAGTATCACATTCAAATCTGGCAGGGTTGCCAACGTTAACCTCCAGTGGAACAATTCTGTGTTTAAACACAGGTTTCACTGTATTTGGAAAGAGAAAGAGAAACAGACAGTAAGTAAACAGAAGCAGCAAAAACAAAAAGAAACAACATTTCTACAGAAAGTGGAGATGAAGAGTGACTGATAGGAATTCATCCAGCCATGACTGTGGAGGAGGAAACGTGTTAGATTTAGGTTGAGGAGAGAAGACATGCATGGAAAGAATGGACCAGGATTAAGGAAGGATGAGTGCTAAAAGACATGAACAATGACTCATTGGAAGGAAACTGGGATGAAAAAGAGACGTTGTGTTGGAGGAGTGTTGATGGACTAAGATGAAGCGTGAGGGTGTCGCTGAAGTCTGATTAAAACCTCAAACCTCCAGATCTAATTACGCTGGAAAAGTCCAGAGAACTCATGAAACATCTGGTTTCTCCAGTCATTAAATCTGGTTTGTTTGAGGTTTGGAGACAACAGGATTTTGAATAAAAATGGATGAAGTTAGTTGATGATGATATCAAAGAACCGTTCATCATCAAACCTTGTGAGACCACAGTGAGTCTTGAAGACGTGGACGTCCTGCCAGCTTCATTCTCAGCCTCACAGACATATTCTCCTTGATGCTTCTCCTTGACAACTTTGTTGATAACTAGTGTGTATGTATCGTGATCTTTAGAACACTTGAACTCTTTACCAGATTTCACCAACCGACCGTTGAAAAACCAGTTTATATTAGTGACGTGTTTAATAGTAGCAGTAAAAACAACCTCGCTCTTCTCTTCAGCACAAACATCCTGCAGAGACTCAACGACAACAGGATAATCCATCAGGCTGTCGGAGGACTCGCTGATCAGGACGGCCTCTGAAAGATACTCTTCTCTGGTTTCTCTGTGGACAAGTCTGCTCGTCTGGCCTGTCGTCACTGAGGTGGACACTTCAGCAGCTGCCTTCTCTGTCCTAACCTCCATCTGACTTACACAAACAGATTCATGGGTCTCAGTGTGACTCTGAAGTGTACCACTAGAGAAAGAAGCCTTGGGTTCAGTTCTAACAGCTACAGACTCTGAGACTTCTGCAGGAAACCCAGTTACAGTTTCTGCTACTATCACAGAGCTCACCATCGATGACAGCATCTCTTTGGATGGTGCTGATCTGATCTGAACGTTCTCAGGCCTCTCAGGCTGCAGCATCTCTTGCTGATCTGATGTAAGACTTTGCTGCTCCTGGAAAACCAGAGCATGCAGAGCTTGTTGCAGTTCAGACCTGAGGTCAGCAGTCTGAGGATATTCCCCTGCAAAAGACAGCGTGATCTCCAGAGGGACACCAGGTGAGGTGATCAGGTATGTAAATGTGGTCCTTCTGGGTTCTCGCTGAACCTTTACTTCCTGTACCTCCACAGAATCTAACTTTCCAACAACTTCAGCCAGTAAGACGGACTGATCTGTTGCCACAGCAGACTGAAGAGCATTTCTGAGCTGCCGCTGTACGTTCACGCTGGTTGGTTTAGGGATGTTAATAACAAAGTTGAGTTCTTTAGGTAGAGTACTGGTATCCTGAGACTCATGGACAAAAACAACCCCTTTAGGTTGGGTTCTAACGCTGACAACCGAACCCTCAGATTTATGAATCAAACTTGACTGCTCTCCCATCATGACCTGCTTTTCTTCCAGCAACACCGACTGTCGGATTGACTGTCCTTCCTGGATCTGGACCGCAAAATCCTGCTCAGCAGCTTCTAAGACGGTGCAGCTTTCAGTTGCAACTGCCTTTTCTTCAATAAAAACAGGCCTTTTGGGGATCTTAGGTTCAATGTTGATTTTAGGTTTAACTTTTTCATCTGCAGCAAAACTAGTGGTGTGACCTTCCTCTACAATCTGAGTGTCTGTGACGTTTAAGGATTGCATGATATTCCAGTAATCTTCTCTCTGCGTTAACGCTCGCTGCTGCCTGTAATCAGTGATTAGAGGAGTCTCCTTCGACAGCTGCAGAGGCTGAGAGGACACACTCAGGATGTTTGGAGACCTGGACTCGATCTGAAGCTGTGGTCTAATCCCAGCTACAGACACATCAAGATCTTTGTGGTAATCTGCAGTAATCTTTCTTCTCATCTCTGAGGTAGCTGCATGGCTTCTGGCCTTTTCCTGTTTTGTTATTGCTACCTGCTGATCAGGTTTTGTGAAGGTAAGAACACCTTCCTTTGGTAAAACAGATACAGACTGGACTGATTGAAGGTATTTTGCTTGTGGTCGCTCTTTCTTTGGGTGAACAGATGCTGAATCAGGAGTTGATGTGAACTCTGATGTTTCCTCACATACCACAGTCCTCTGTTCCTCCTGAGTCACTGAATGCAGGAGAGTCGGACTCTTTCTCACGTCTGCCTGTTCTGTGAAGGGCTTTTCACTGCTGATCCTCCCCTCAGACTCTAGAACATCCTGAACACTGATAACCTGCAGATTTAGGACTTGGTTTTGTTCACAGAGAGGATGCAGACTCACAGAAGACTCCAGTGGAGCCACATGCCCAACCTGCTCAGCCTGAACTTTGTATTTCTCTTCAGTGGTTATTGCTGAGTTATAGACCGTGTCTTTGCTTGTTCTGATGTTTTGTTCTTCAGGTCTTTGCATTTCAAATTCCTGTTCTTTAGATAAAGTCACTCTTGTTTCACTTACTGGTGCTAACATGGGTTTAGGTTGTTCTTTCTCAATCAAAGGTTTAATGGCTGAATCCAAAGCTGGCAGGAGCTCAGAGTGTGTTTCTGAGAGCAGCAGCTGCTCTGCAGACTGAGCTGAGTATAAAATTTTAACTCCTTCTTTCACTCTGAAGCTCTGTTCTTCCTCAGGTCTGTGCACAACACCTGAAACTTCATCTAAAACAGGTAAAACAGATTCTACTTGGTGGCTGCTGATAAGCTGTCTGGATTCTGTTGTGGACTGTGTGTGTTCTGGAGTCTGGTATGTCAGAGGTTCTGCTCTCACGGTGGTCAGTGGTAGAACCTCCTCAGATGTGGCTGACATGAGCTTTGATGGATGTTCTTTGGATAACTCCAGTTCAACCATCTCAGGGCTGAGGATTCTCTCTGAGTGCTGCTCTGTAATCTTTTGTCTCTCCTGAACTGAAGATAAAAACGTTGCCATGTGAAGCTGCTTCACTGGAACCGCAGAGACCTCAGGCGGATGGGCTGGAGTCAGAGAAACCTGCTCCTGTATGTCATGTGACTGCAGAACTGCTGCCTGGTGGGTGAACTGCTCTCGATGAAGAGTAGCAGCAGAGATGTTGAGCTCTTTGAGCGTTCCCACCTCCTCACTGGGGATAATCTGCCGGTCTTCTGTGCTTATGGTATAAATCATGTGATCAGATCTGCTTCTTTCCTGGTATAATCTGGACTCTGTGCTTTGCTCCGTCATGGATATCTTCAAACTTTTAGTTTTCTGAACTAATGATTCTTCTTCTAGAACCTTCTGACTGAATACAACCAGCTCAGCACTACAAGAGTCTTCTCCATACTGGTTGGAGGCCTTACAGATGTAAACACCACTGTGCTCTTGTTTGACACTCTTAATGTTCAGAAAGCCTGATCCATCTGGATTGTTCACCATGATCCAGAACCCACTGGGATCAATATGGATGGAGCCTTTGAGCCACTGAACCTGAGGATGAGGATCTCCAGTGATCCTGTAACTGAAGAAACACTGACCTCCTTCAGACACCTGAAGAGACTCGATAGTTTTTAGAAACTTTGGGGGTTTCCCACCTGGTTCAGGTGTTTTACCATCAGCTTCTCCCTCCAACTCAACATGGAGATAAGACGAGCAGCTCGACTGACCAAACCTGTTGCTGACCGTACAAGAGTACTCGCCCTCAAACTCCCTCTGAACTTTATTAATGACTAAACTGTACACGTCTTCTTCATGAACAAACATATACACGGATGACCTCGTTATGTTCTGCCCGTTGTGGAACCACTGAACAGCGGGTTTAGGGAAACCGGACACTTTAACAGTAAATGTAAAAGTTTCTCCAACAGTTGCAGCTGCTGGAGAAAGTTTGCTGAGGAAAACAGGTTTTTCTTTTTTCTTCTCCAAAGTGCTGGAGAAGCGTTTGGTTGCTGGTTTGAGTTCAAGTGTTCTGGTTTTGTCTGGAAATGTTAAGCCAGTGTAGAACGACTCCTGGGTTTCCTCCTTCACTGTGACGGTCGAGCTAGAAAAGTCTGAGTGAAACAATAAGAGTTTAGAGTAAAATCTTTATTTCCAGCTGCTGCAATGAAAACAGAATCACAGTTCAGGAACATTTAACTGCACGATGAAAACAGCTGATGAGTTTCAGGTTTTACATTTCATTGTAATATTTCCCAGATGTTTCAATGACAAACACAATACATCTTCTAAGTCTTGAATGTTTTAGCAGATTTCCATCTAAAGGTCAAAACATCAGCAAACATTATTAAATATTTACCTTTCACTTCCTCCTGAATCACAGGTTCCTTTTCCACTTCAGTTACTGTAAAGACACACAGATGTTTTACAGTTAAAATCCTCCCATAACTGCATTTAAAGGGTCAGATGGTTAGAATCAGTGACGAGTTGTGCATCCGTGGATTCTTTGAACTGACATTCTTGCATGCTAGATCTTGTTCTTTGAGTGTGCAGCACATCTGGCTTTTGGAAAAGGATTTGTGATATGAGTGTCTCCATTTTTCAAAGTGTGGTTTAGTCAGTGTACAAGTTGAAGAAGACTTGGTGTTACCCTGTGAAGATGTGTGATTCTGATGGGCGTGTAGCTGGAAACTGTGCATGAGTGAGACACAAAGGTAGCCAGAGTGAGCAGAAGGACCAAAAGCATGCAAATGATGCCAACCTTTCATCACTGTGCTGCACTCAGCTTCCTCAGCTGAGCTTACATTTTTGCAAGAGTAAGAACCCCCTTGTTCAGGTCTCACATTATAAGCATTTACACAGCAAAGAGAGCCGTCCTGTTTCAGAGCGTATGAAACAGAATCCTTGACATTCAGACGGTTGTAAAGCCAAATGACAAATGGAGTGGGAAGCCCCTTCATAATGCAATACAGGGAGCTGCTGTCTCTGTTTCTGCTCAGCAGCTCAGGGGGGAGTTTGATCAGAAACTCGGGGCAGCTGGAGAAGTGTTGACTCTGCTCATCATGAGGCACAACATCTGGGAAATACAGGTGGCTGATCAGGTCGTAAGGTCTCTGAGAAGACTTAGGCAATGATCCCATCTTCCTCGACTCCTGCTTGTCTTGGTCAGAGAGACTTCTAGGAGTCTCCCTGTCCACATGAGACACTTTATGAACAGATTCGGTGGGGATAGGGGTCTCTGCTTTGAGGTTTGCTTCTTTAGCTGAGTGAGAATAAAGTTAGGGAGAGTAATTAAGGGTCAGAGAGTAAAAAGCTATGACTAATAAATAAAGGGTTAGTAAGATGGATGATGAGATTAGCAAGCTGAAGCAGGAAAAGGGGAAACTAAGCTACAAAGGTTGTTATTACATTACAGGTTACAAACTAGAAGGAAATATTAAATCATGAGGAGGAGGTCCGAAGCAGGGGAAGCAGATGGAGAGGTGGGATGGGCCAAATGGAAATCAAAAAAGAAGAAAGATTAACCACCTTCAACAGTAAGTCTGGCAGAAGAACTGTTCTGACCGTGTTGGTTGGTAGCTGTGCAGCGGTAAATTCCCTGATCCGCTACATCAACACCGTGGATGACCAGGGACAACAAGTCCCCACTCTGAGAACTCCTCATCCGTTCTGTGTTCACCAGGTTCTGACCGTTATGATCCCAAACCACTCCGGTGAAGGGCTGCCCATCAAACGAGCAGCTAAACTCAGCCTTCTCACCACTTTTCACTCTGACGTCGATCAGCTCCATCAACAGATTGGGGCTGGCTGAGAGTTTCAAATCAAAGCTGCTGTAAGAGCTCGACTCCGCCGAGCTGACGCTCTCCATCTGAAACTCAACCGTCCTCCATGACACAGAGGAACTTTCAGAGACCGACTCAGAAAACTCAACGCTGTGGGCTGTGTGTCCCGCAGACAGAGAGTGGAAACTTTCCGTCTGAGCCTCCAACCTCTGAATTAGTTTAGTCTCAGCCTCAGCGCTCCGCACACTATCTAAGGCTTTTCCATCTGGGCAATAAAAAAGAATAGAAGCGTTAGGCCAACACAGCAAAAGTCTGATGATTTATCCAGGTTATTTGTTCACAACTTGTTTGGCATCGTGCAGTTGGTTGAAGGTCTGGGATCAGTGAGGAAAGAACAGTGGCTGGTTTCCACAGTCAATCATGCAAACCTGACCCGAGTCAGAGTTTTAAAACCAGCGATGTCAATCAGTGTGAAGAATCCAGAAACCTGAACTTCCACCGTTCTGAAGTTTTGACCATGCTGCTTTACTCTGAAAATAATATGTCTCAAAGAAAGAGCGTTACATGTGTGGAAAAGAGGACGTCATGCGTCGCAACAGAAATCCTGTAAGATGTCGCTTACAGCAGCTGCAGGTCAGAGCGACGGACAAATCAAACAGTCTGCATGCAGCTAGAAACACGTCAGTATTCAGCTCACGTTATCCTCATAATACTGACAGTCAGTTAAAATGGAAAATCTTTACAAATCCAGGTGCTGGTTGCACAAACAACTCTGTTGACTCGAGTAGAAACACACAGAGTATCTAAGTGTGTTTCTACAGTATTAAAACATTAGAAAAATGCATTACAGAAAAAATAATTTATTATCATGAAACAGAAATGAACATCTGCTGATAATGACGATCTGTTACTGTTAACAGCTGAAGTAAAAACACATTTAGTCTTTTTTCAAAAACAAACGTGGAGATTCTAACTTCATTAATCAGCTGCTGTTCTGTTGATGACTTTTACTTTGAGTTTAAGAAACAAGTTTCTTCAGTGAGTTGTTTTATTTATTTATTTGAGTTGTTTTATTTGCTTAAACTCACTCTGATCTATAACTGAACTAAACAACAACTAAGAAAACAAACTAATATTATAAAAAATACTTAAATAAAAGACACATTAATAAAGCTTCATTCATAAGTTCACTGCCTCCACAAGGAGCTGTGAAGTATTTATGGAATCTATTTAACTGAAATGTTTTCATGCTCCTAATGGAAATATTCTTTTTATATGAAAAAAATAATTAGGTTGAAAGTCACATCAGTCCTGTGAGAAACATGCAGCCAGAGTTGGAAAAACATCTGAAGGACCGATACGTGTCAGAACTCACCATCAAGGTTCAAGGTGGCAGAACATGTGACCATTCCTGCAGAATTAGTGGCTATGCATGAGTACTCTCCCTCATGTGCAGGGAGGACTTTGGAAATCTCCAACAGGCAGGTCTCATCAAGATGAGACATCCTGAAGATGTTAGACTGTCGGATCTCTTTGTCATTACAGAACCAAGAAACCTGCAGATCTGGAGACACAAAGTTCATTAGAGTCCAAACCTTCTGAAACTGATTCATTACAGTCCAAACCATCTGAAACTGGTTCATTAGAGTCAGAACCATCTGAAACTGGTTCATTACAGTCAGAACCATCTGAACATGTTCTCTACAAACGGTTCTACTGGTCTGAGAGGTAGAACAGTCCTGAACAGTAGAAACTGAGCTGTACCTTCTCCAGAGACGCTGCACTTCAGCTGGGCAGGAAGTCCCTCTGAGACCAGGACGTCCCGCATGGGAGTGATCAGAACTGGTGCAGAGACCTGAGTCACAGCCACCTCAGGAACTGAAACATTAAAGGAGAATTAAATGTAAACAGTTTCAGGAGGGATTAAATGTGTCTCTCTATCGGTGACTCTGAAACGTGAAACGTGTATCTGAACGATCATGCGATCATGTGACTGGTTGGTTATCTGAGGCACTGCTGGTTGTTATAATTACAAACATATCATATTTCACTACCATGATTATAACTGCAGTTAATTTCAATAAACTGAATTAAAGGTGATGTAACTTCAACAGAACTGAATTGTGTTTAATTTTATCTGAATTAACATAATGGAATAAGGTCAGATGACTTCAGGTAGGAAGAAAATCCATTTAAATATAAATTAATTCAATCAGCCTAATTGAGGTCTTGGTATCTAAACTGGTCAATAAAATGATTTATTTAGAATTAAGACTAAATTGTTGACCTTAAAAATGATTTTGAAGTACAAATTGAACTTTAAATAACAGAGAATGTCAGACCTTCCACAGTGAGGGTGGCAGAGCTTGTTGCTGTTCCAAAGTCATTTTTTGCCTCACAGCTGTAGACGGCAGCGTCCTCAGGGAAAACTTCCAGCAGCAGCAGCGTGTGTTCGTCTCCATCATGAAGGAACTTACACTTGAGGCTGGTAATCAGAAGCTGGGAGTCTTTGTACCAGGACACCTGAGGCTGGGGGAGGCCGCTCACCTGCGTCGAGAAGCGAACCAACCGACCCGACATCACCGTTTGATGCTCCATGTGTCGGACAATCTGAGGCGGCTCCGGCACTGAAGACCAAAACCAAAAGTCACCATTAGTTATTGAGAAGGACTCGCGTACTCGTGATATGGTATAAGTAGTTAGATCAAAATATTATAAAAATGATATTTAGGCTTCAGAATCACTTGGAGATGTAGAAATTATAGAATCACAGTACCAATCAGAAAACGACCCGTGTGTCCAAATGTCTGACTGATGGATCTCTTACATCTCACATGAAGGTTCATGGTGCTCCGGTTCTTGCCAGCGATGAAGGTGTACTCCCCAGCATCACTCCTGTAGGTCTCAGAGATGGTGAGGCGGTGCAGCTTCTTGATGGCTACGTAGCTGAACCTCTCCTCTTCTGAGAACTGGATCTCTGCACCGTTTCTCAGCCAGTGACCCTCCACATCTTCCTCATTCACCTCAAACTCAAAGTTCGCTCTTTGTTTCTCCACAACCTGCCGACAAACAATCAATTGATCAAGTTACTACATCAAACTGGGTTCAATGTTGATGAAATTATTTAAATTAAATCTGTTTCCTGTTGTAAAGTAAAGCTGCTCTATCTAAACTTCACTTCCTGTAAACTTTGAACTCACGGTGATGTCTCTGCTTTCAGGCTCAGAGATTTTAACATCCCGTCCTTCGACTCCCAGGTGACACTTAGACATGCTCGACCCGGCCACCGCCGTGTACTCGCCAGCATCTGACATCCGGACTGACGGCAGAACCAGACGGTGCGCAAACTTATCTGAGCTCATTTTGTATCTGTAGAAAATACAGAAGGTGACGTAGAGGTGAAATAAGAACTGTGAAAAAAGATTTCCTCCACCTGAAGGAGAAAGACTTTACCTGTCAGACATCTCCAGCTCCTGACCATCCTTCATCCACATCACCTGAATGTTCTGTTCTGAAACTTCACACTCAAACGTGGCTCTCTTCTTCTCTGTGATCTTCAGATCCCTCAGGTGTTTGGTGAATTCAATCACACGGGCTGCAGTCAAAGGAATATAATAAGAGTTTCATCGATCTAATACATGATCAATAAGACAGAATAAAGTGTCTGTGGGGGAAGTTCTGTCAGAGGTTCATGTAGTAATGCAGGTCAGATGGGTTCTTGGTCCATGAAAAGCAGAAACACACAGTAAAAGAGCAGCTGATGGTTTTTGGTCTTACCCTCCACGTAAAGCTTAGCGGTTGTAACTGCAGACCCTGCGGTGAAGGTGTACTCAGCGCTGTCTCCAAAGTGGACGTTCCTCAGGCTCAGCGTGTGCGTCAGCTGTTTACAGCGAGCCTGGCATCTGTCTGTGGACTTGATCTCCACGCCGTTCTTCAGCCATTTGTAGGTGATTCCTTCATAGTTAACGTTCACCTCGAACGTGACCGTGTCTTTCTCCTGAGCGTTCAGGTCCTCCAGCATTGTTGTGATCAGAATAGCTGAAAGGAAACAAACTTGATGGTAAGTTCAGAGAAGAAAACTGAAGGTACCAATTAAACATCTTTCACAGATAAATACTTCAGGCTCAGCTTGTCTCTAGATTATCCAGGATTTAATCTGATCTACATCATGGTCTCTGTTAGAGTGTCTTACGATTGACGGTGAGCGTCGCAGACACTCGGTCGTTCCCGCAGACGAAGGTGTACTCAGCAGAGTCATCTCTGCTGGTGTTCATGATCTTCAGCTGGTGGAGTTTCCCCTGAACCACGATCCTGAACTTCTCACTCATCTCGATCTCCACACCGTTCTTCAGCCAGGCAGATGGCACGTTGAAGTGAGACACTTCACACTCGAACGTGGCTGTCTGAGTCTCTGGGACGTCCACGCTCTTCATGGGTTTGGTGACTCGCAGCGCTGCAGGAAAAAAATTAATGTTTACTTAGACTGTTTGATTCAAGTAGAAACTTTTGGCTCTTTTTGTCCTTTTTATTTAAATAAGTATCAGAAAGTTGACAGACTTAGAGACTTACACTCGACGATGAGGTGAGCGCTGGCCTGCAGGTGTCCCACCACAGCAGTGTATTCTCCCTGTTTGCCGTCGTCCACGTCCTGAACGATCAGTTTGTGGGTTCTCTTCTCAGAGAGAATGGTGTAGTGCTCGTTTGACTTCAGCTCTGTGTTTTTGAACATCCATTTCACTGGGATATTGTCCTCTGAGATTCCCACTTCAAACATCGCTGTTGCACCCAACAGTGACGTGACATCTTTGGGCTTCTTCAGGATCTTGATGGCTGAGAGTGAAAACAGTTATAAAATGTTTGTGTAACTCTATTTAAGATAAACCCCCTTAAAACAGAAGACACCAACGTGAATGTTGTTTCACTTTAAGAGATCCTTACTTTCAACATTGAGCCTGGCGTTTGCAGACAACTTCCCCAGTTTGAAGGAGTAAACAGACTCGTCTTGTGTGCTGCAGTTCTTGATCGTCAACGTGTGGACCATTCCCTCTGTGGTGATTTCAAACTTATCGCTGGGCTGGATCTCAACACCATTCTTGATCCACTGCGCTCCTCTGACGTTCTCATGGGTCAGTTCAAGGCTGAACACAGCCTCCTGGGTCTCCACCACGTTCAGGTTCTTCAGGGTCTTTTTAATCTTTACAGCTGTTTAGACATATTTATTCATTATTCTATGATTTACTGATTTTTGTTTGAAGTAAACTTCCACACAAGTCGGTCAGACAATGTTTGCAGATGAATTTTACAGATACTAAATGTAGAAACATGTTACAGCCTTTACGAAATGATGCTTCACCTCCCCGAGCAGACACATGTTCACAACATGATCAAGGTTACATTTAAGATTCCGTTTGAGTAAATTCTCCAAAAACCTGGACGAACCTTCAACTTTGAGGGAGGCGGTGGTCCTGGAGGTCGCGACCTGATAGGTGTATTCTCCAATGTCGGTAGCTTTGGTGATGATGATTACGAGACGTCTCACAGCCCCGTCCACCTCACTCAGAACATTCTCGCTGTAGTCGACAGGCTGACCGTCTTTCAGCCACTTTCCTTCAGCAGAGGGATTTGCTACCTGACATTCCAGTACTGCGGTCTGGGAGTCGGCTACAACCAGATCCCGCAGAGGCTTCTTGATGGCACCACCTGCAGACAGAGAGCAGTTCACATCAGGGACCACGAGTAAGAGCGCTCAGAGTGTTAGAATTCAAACACCATCTCTGACTTACCTGTTACAGTGAGGGAAGCTCTGCAGGTCTTCTCACCAGCAGCGAACATGTACTCTCCCTCTTCATCCTTCATGGCGTTGATGACCGTCAGAGTGTGGAGCTTATTCTTAGTCTCCATCTTGTGCTTGGCACTGGCTTTGAGAGGCTGATCCTTGAAGGTCCAATAAGGGTCGATTCCTGGGTGAGAAACTTCAACTTGGAAGGTGACGTTCTCAGACTCGGAGCACTCCGTGTCCTTCATGGGCTTCACGATCTGGACAGCTGTTGAGATGGAACAAAGGTTTAGTCTAAATATTTATAATATTTGTTTGAGTGATGAATCTTAGAAAGGTTTCCTGTGTAACTTACGTTGAACAGTAAGTTTACAGCTGGTGTCCACTCGTCCAACAACCATCTTATAGTGTCCTTCATCAGAAGCATAGGTCCTAGTGAAGACCAGGCGCTGCTTGGCTCCCTTTGCCACCATAGCGATCCGCTCACTGGGCTCCAGCAGAGTGTCATCATGGTACCATTTGACAGAGCTGACATCCTGAGCAGAGATCTTAGCCTCTAGAACTGCTTTGGTGCCTTCAATGGATGATGTGTCCTTCAGTGAGATCAGGATGCCAATAGCTGCAACACATAAATAATAAAAAGAGATATTTTACTCTGGAAATGCACCTAGTTAAAACAAAGACCCGTGGTTCTGTGACCTACACTGAATGATCAGCTTTGCAGAGGTTGAAATGTCGTGATCAGGAACCACAAACGAATATGTTCCAAAGTCGTCCTTTGTTGAGTCTTCTATAAGGAGTTTGTGGATTTGTTTGTCAATAACGATGTGCACACGGTTTGAAGCTGTGACCGGCTGTCCGTTCTTCATCCAGCTTCCTTCAACATTTTCCTGAGAGAACTTGACTTCAAGCTGCGCGATGTCGCCCTCACAAACAGTTAGGTCTGTCAAAGGCTGCATCAGGGTCACGGGTCGCACTAAAACACAAAGACACGTGTTCAACAACTAAAGCAGTTCCAAGTAAAATAAATGAGAACTCAGATGGAACTTAACAATTGGATCTTTTTAAAAGTTTTGATGAATAACTTAACTTTAACACACTCTTAAAACAAGCAACACATTTTATGGAAGATGTTTTTCTGGACCAAACTATAATCCTAAAGTCAGACTGTAAATGCAATGATTCTTAAAACTCACGTTTCATCTTCAGTGAAGCGCTTGACCTGAATTCACCCACTTGGAAGGTATATTTTCCCTGGTCCTCCTTCTTTACATCTCTCACAGATAAAGTGTGTCTTCCACGGCGGGAGGACATGGTGTATTTACTGCTGGCTGACAGCAGGTTTTCTTCAAAGAACCAGCTGCCTTCAGCATCCTCACGAGATACGACACATTCAAACTCCCCAGAGTATGTCTCTGGCACCTCGGTGCTCTCCAGCTGCTTCAGAATCTCCAGAGGGGCTCCTGTTAATCATATGATACATGTAAGATCTGGTTTTATTTAAACTCTGATCACAGCGAACCATCATCTGACCCACCTTCCACATTGAGCTTGGCAGTCGTCCGGACATCCTCATCCTCTACAACCACGCAGGAATATTCTGCATCGTCTCTCATCTCGATCACCAGCACTGACAGGAAGTGAACCTTTCTGTCTGAGTGCATCCGGTATTTATCTCCAGAGAAGATCTCCACATTATTCTTTAACCATTTGACTTTAACAAAAGGCTCATTGGTTTCACACTCAAACGTGGCCATTGTGTCCTTCTCCTTTGCATTGACTTCCTCCAGTTTCTGTGTGAAGGTAATAACTTGTTTTGCTGCAAAGATTTCAGAAAGATTTTTGTTAGAAAACACAGGATTCAGGAGAGTTAGAGTTTAGAGAATAGAGCATGTGGTACCTTGCACCAGCAGGAAAGCGTGGCTTGAAGTCTCTCCAGCAGTGCTGGTGGCCTTAACCATGATGCTAGCAGAGTCCTCTGCTGAGACGTGTCTGATCACCAGTTCACACACATGGTCTTCTGGCCAGTACCAGTAAACACGGTCCGTCTTCTCCAGCTGAACACCATTCTTGAACCATTGGCACTCTGGTTCTGGTCTGCCAACAACTCTGACTCTAAACTTGACTTCATCTCCTAATGAGACTGTCTGGCTGGTTATACGTTCCAGGATCTTGGGAGCTTCCATGCTGGGAGAGAGTTTGACCCTCTCTGGTTTTAGAGGTTTTGCAGTAAGTTTGAGGCGTTCCTCCTCCTTCTTCTTTTCAGCCTCCTCCTTCTCCTTGGCGTGGTGAAGAAGATCCTCCTTTGTCTTTCTCAGTAGATCTTCATAAGAGCCATCCCTCTTACGGGATTTGAGTTCCACGGCAGTGATGGACTCGTAGTAGCCTTCCTCTGTCCTACGTTTGAACTTGCTCCTCAGCTCCTCTGACTCCTCTGTAGCTTTCTGATGAACAATTCTCTGTGCCTTCTTCAGCTTGACCACCTCCTTCAGCTGAGAATCCTCAACAAGTTGTTCAGTCTTCACCACCTCAAACGATACCTTTCCAGGCTCGTGTGCAGCTTCAGCTCCCTTAGCTTCAGGGGCGTGGCGCAAATGGGTTCTAAAGTCCTCTTTCTGCTGAATTTCCAGCTTCACAATGTACTCAGCTGAACCCAGATTGCTGTCTGCTACAACTTTGACCTCACCTGAGTCATAGGATTTGATCTCTGTGATTTCCAGGTAGTAAATACCATCATAACGAAGTCTGTATCTCTTGCTTTTGCGGATTAGTTGTCCGTTAAGGTACCAGTTAACTTTTGGAGCTGGATATCCGGTCACTCTGCAGCGGAACCGAGCTGTGTCACCTTCCATAACCCTGACTGATTCAGGGAGAAGAACAATCTCTGGTTTCATTTTCTCTTTTTCTTCTTCAGCAGTGACTCCAGCAGGTCCACCTTCATGAGCAAGACGTTCCATCTCGTCCATCCGGTACGCTCCCTTCCTGCCTTCAGGAAGCTGTGATTCTTCAACAAGGCCCTTCTCATCCTTAACAACCAAGGTAGCTGAAGTCTGGTCAACTCCAAACTTATTAGTAGCTCTGCATGTGATAACACCGCTGTCTCTAGCATAAGCAACTTCATAGTCGAGACTGCAGTAGCCAAACTCATTGACCATACGCAGCCTGTTTGCAGCAGCCAGAGGTTTGCCATCATGCAGCCATTCCACCATCATGGTGGGGTCCCCGATAGGAGTCAGTCTGCATTCAAAATGAACTGGACCAAAACACTTCATACGGACAGAAGTCAGTTTCTTCTTGAACTGAGGTTTCTGTTGTTTCTCTTTGTCATAAAGGTCCCCCTCCTCCCATTGCTCCTGCCCATATCTCATGTGAAGGGGCTCCACCTCTGGGGGGGTAATCTCTTTGGCTTTGTAGGTTCCTTTAGGAATAATGAGCTTCCTCTCTGGTTCAGGCTCAACATATTCCACCTCAACATTAACTCTGCAGCGAGTGGTGTCTCTACCAGCCCTGTTGATGGCTGTAGCTGTGTACCAGGCACTGTCTGAACCAACAGCTGAAGGAAGCTGGAATCTGGCCTCTCCTTTGGTTCCTTCAATCCTGGAACATTAAGGTTTTTATTTAAGGATGACTGAGATTTCAAACATATCTGAATTTGGATTATTGGATGGAATTAGTTTGTAAATTTTTTAAACAAAAAACAAATTCCAGTTTGTAAAGTCAGTTTGAAATCAGGATCTTTACTGCTGGAGGTTTTGTTTGGAGCTTTTCTGACTTCTTAAAGGCTCATTGTAAATATCTCAGCAGTTTCAGTAAATTAAACAAATAAACTCTAAAATCTTGTGGATGAACTCAGTGTGGACATGAGAGTCTTTAACATGAGACATACCTGATATTTGGGTGTTTGTGTGGGGTGATGATGTCACTGTTTTTCAGCCAGACGATATCAGGAAGTGGGTTTCCGATGGCTTTAACAGCCAGTTCCACCAGAGTGCCTTGCTTCACGCTGATGTTCTTCAGTTTCTCTGTGAACTGCGGACGCACCAAAGTTTCTTTAGCTGAAAAAGATCAAAATATCAGGTTATAAAAATGTCCACAGGTATCTAAGAAGTTTCAGGAAAATCTTAAACTAAGGTGAAACTAACCATCAACAGTGAGAGTGACAGACATGGATGAGCGTCCAGCTCTGTTCTGAGCCACCACAGTCCATTCTCCTGAGTCATGAGGCATGGCTGGGACAATGATGAGGGACTGAGTACCGTCTTCTTTAACCACAATCTTGTGGGTGTGGTCACTAACCACTTGTTGTCCTGGGAAGTTAATAAATACACTTTGACTTTAGAAACAAAAGTTCTTCATTAAAACCCATTTGATAAGATTTAGTGTGTCTGACTCACCGTTCTGGAACCAGTAGGTGTCGGGCATCGGTCTGCCAACGACCTTCAGGT
Organism: Pachypanchax playfairii; assembly: GCA_006937955.1. Taxonomy (NCBI): domain Eukaryota; kingdom Metazoa; phylum Chordata; class Actinopteri; order Cyprinodontiformes; family Aplocheilidae; genus Pachypanchax; species Pachypanchax playfairii. The sequence continues at coordinate 10,519,417 of SSNP01000002.1, read as the reverse complement.
CAAATCTGGCAGTTTGACCCTCTGAACATTTACATGAAGTGGGCTTCATGACAAACACTGGTTTGTAAAGTCTCTCCAGCTGAGCCTCGTCAGTCTCATCGAGGCGGCGGGCAGGAGAACGTCCAGGCGAGCGGCTCGGGGAGCGACCAGGGGAGCGGCTCAGAGAACGAGGAGACGTGGATCTGAGAGAATAATAATCATCATCATTTATTGTTAGTCACTGTTACCATTTAATTTCTTAAGAGTGAAACCTTCACCTGATTCTCTGCACTGCAGGCTGTGGCGTGTATCTCTGAGGAGCAGCTGCAGATGACTCCACGTACAGCTTCCCTGAGCTGACGGCGTTTCCCTTCATGTTGGTGGCGAAGGCGGTGTAAACGCCTTCATCCTCTGGCTGAACCACCGGCAGACGGAGGCTGGCCCGTCCATCCTGAAGAACCTCCATCTGATAGCGGTCACCGGGTCTGATGCGCTGGCCGTCTTTGAACCACGCAATCTGTTGGTGAAATGAATTTGAATGTCACCGTGTTGCTCAGAACAAGTTTCTCTTGGGATTTTTTCAAGTGATTAAAGAATTTGTTTTGGAAGGATTGATCACCTTCGGAAGAGGCTTTCCAGACATCTTACAGTGGAACGTAACGCTCATTCCCTCAACAATCTGATAGTTCTTAATGGGCGTGTCGAAGGCCGGCTGCACCGACTCAGCGGGGGCGGCAGTCACCATCAGCTCGCCGTCTTCTGTAACGATCTCTCTGTAGGTGATCCTCATGATAGTAAGCTCGATCTCCTGAATGATCCTCAGCTCCAGCGCAGACAAATGGAATTCCTGCAGATGTGATCAAATACAACAAGAACATGACAAACTGTTACTAACAATAAATAATCATTTATCAGTGTGAGAAAATTATAAATGATTTCTAATATTGTTCTGTTTATTCTGATGCATCACTTACTACACAAACGTTAAACTGCTGCAATTAAATGATGGTCTGAACCAGCCTGAACCAGTTTGAACAAGTCGTACCTGTCCTGAGATAATGGTCACGGGGGGAATGTCTCCTGTTTTGGGTTCCTGAACCAGAGCTGTCACTTCAGTTCTAAAGGTTTCTTCCTGTTTCTTCATGTAAACGTCATATTGCTCTGCAGGAAAACAGGATTTAAACATGATTTAAACATTTAATGACCTTATTTTCTCTCAGTCTTTGTTTCTTTCACATTTCATCTGTTCCAGTGATGTTTTTGAACCCGTGTTTGTTGACATACCTTCCTCCAGAAGGCTGGTGGAAGCTGAAACTTCACCCAGTTGATTCTTGGCAAAGACAGAATATTCTCCAGCATCATCAGCGAAGGTCATGGAGATCTCCAACCTGCATTCTCCACTCTCCTTCTTATAGGCAACTTTATATCTGATGAAAAGTGATTTAAATTATTTTAGACTACCTGTGTAAATCAAAACAACATCAACAAACAGGACTGCGGTATCTGATCTTAGCCAGACCAGGCCGAGTCAGACCACGCTACGCTGAGTTAAATCTAAGAATGCAGAATGACTTTCAGTGTAAGCTGAAAATAACGTTTTACTTTAGAACTTGTTCAGATCTTTCTAAAATCTCGTGTTCACAGTTATGTTAAACAAACTTTATATTTCTGTAGTTAGTTTCTGTAAAATGTTCTAATAATTCCCATGATTCAACAGGAAATGATGCAGGACTGGATGCTGTTCTTGTTGTGTGGCAGTGAGGAATTCAGGAAATTAATTTCTTTTACATCTTTATGAAGAATAAATCCTGACATTAGAAAACAGACAAGCAGCTGTATATCACCTGTATCCGGTGGTGAGCGGTACGCCGCTCTTCTTCCAGACGACGTGAGGTCTGGGGTTTCCTCCCACCTGACACTCAAACACAACACTTCCTCCTTCCACCAACTTCTGGATGGTGGGTTTCTTGATGAAGAAGGGAGCAGCTGCAGGAACATCTGCAATGGTCTCTTCTATAGTTTCTTCTGTTTCTCTGAAATTTGAAATCATTTAAGTCAGTGTGAACACTCAGTGACCTGAACTCGACTGATTTGTCACTCAAACGTCAGAGAGACTCACAGTTTCTGAGCAGTTTCTACATGTTCAGTGACAGCTGCTTCCTGTCTGCCCTCGATGTCCTCAGACACTGCAGAGAAACAAAGTTCAGCTCAAACACAAACAAAATGAAGGTCTCAGTGTTTCTGCAGTAAAGACTGATGGTTTAACAGTTGCCCCTGTGAGAGGGAGTGAATTTCAAACTAAAAACCATGATTACACTCCAAACATGCACAAAGACAAATAATTGATCAAATGTGTGAGTCATATTAACACATGATTTATTATTAAAGAACAAACTTCTTCAACATGAAGCGGTTCTGATAGTAACTTCGTGTTCTGTGAACTCAGTCTGTTTTGAACCAGTTGGTTTAACCAGTTTTACAGTATCTAGTGGATTAATCAGGTTTGTTTGTATCAGTTCTAGTAGTTAAACAAGGTTTAGTTTTTTAGTTGAAGAAGTTACCATGGAAACAGATTCATTTGTACATACATCTGTATGTGATTATCATTTTTTGATCAGTATCTAGTGATATGATGCAGAACAGCTGACTCTGAGTGTAATGTGTGTGTTTTTGTGTCTGTACCCTGGACGAGCAGGTAACAGGAAGTGCTGACAGTTCCCGCCTCGTTGGTGGCGGTGCAGGTGAAACGTCCGCTGTCTTCAGCAAAGGCTTCACGTATAATCAGTCTGGCAAAAGCATTCTCATAGCTGATCTGGAAATCAATGGAACTCTCGATCTTGTAGTCTTCTCTGAACCATATTATATTGGGGGCGGGCTGACCGCTGATCTGACACTCCAGGGTCACGGACTCACCCTCCGTCACATTTATATTCTTCAAACCCTGCAGCAAAACATTACACGTCCTTTAGAAAACCTTCCCAGAGAACTTTGAATATTATCAGTAATGTGAGAAGAAATGAACTACTTACAGACAACAGAGTAGGTGGAACCACAGCGCCACCTGGAGACGGGACGGCTGCTGCCTCTCCCACCTGTAACAGAGTCATACATCCATCATGTCAGTGTTAACTAACAAATACCACATATTTATCCAACAAAAATGCATGTAAACAACCCAGCAGAGACAGATGACTTTAAACGAGCTGATGAAGAAGAAGAGATGAGGCAACATAAAGACACAGAAGGCTGGATGGGCTCAACAGGTAAGAATGAGGTTGACAAGCTGGTTAAAGTTTTTATTAGAGGGAAGTTTAATCCTGGATTTTTACAGAGATCAAGAAAACCAGACTTCTAACCAGCCAGAGGACTGACCCAAAAGATCTGATGACCCATTTCATCCCAAACATGTTTCTATGACCTCAGTTTGTCTCATGACTTGTGAGTCAAGTCAAATGAAAAGGCTGAAGTCTGTCAGGAGTGGAAAGACTCTTCAGCTGATCAACTGCAGATCAGAGTGAATCTGTCCTGCTGCTGTGCAGATGTGTGCAGATGTGTTGGATGGACAAAAACAGGCCTCTCTTTAGATATCAGGTTTTCTTGTCCTGTTTAGATCCAGCTAACCAAGTATAACAAACCTTTTCTCCCCAGTGCTCATAAACTCTGTCCATGCCCCCCATGTACACCACCCCCGTCTGTAACTGGGGGCCAAAGTCATATTTCTCAGTCGACTGTTTGAATGGTGGTGGGACGGACTCCACAGTCTCTCTGGTCTTAGACACTTTCAGAGAGGGACTGGGAGACTTGACAGGCTTGATGATCTTTCTGGTAGTGGAAGAAGATGAAGAGAACTCCTTCTGCAGGGTGGCGATGGCTGAGCCGGCGATGGAAACCTGACCAACCCAAAGAGGAAGAGCCACACCGTCATCAGATCTGTACAGTCTGTGTTCACACAGCAGGTGGAGGATCTACAGCACGTTAGTTTGATTAAAACTACAGCAACTTCAAATAGATTTTTAGATGAAGCAGGATTAATGGTGGGTGGAAGATGATTAATTCACTGATTAATAAAGGAGGAAATGAGCGTAAAGAAGATTAAAAGTGACTCGATTTTGTTAAAGATATTTAAAAACTGTTGAAGAATTGGGCACTTCAGGCAAGCAGTAACGACTGAACGTGTCAGCTAACCTGCTCACTGTGACGTACAGTCACAGACTTCAGTTCATTTCAGTTTTAGTGCAGACTTTAGTTTTTATTGGTCCTGGACAGGATGCGGGTCGCAGGGCACAGAGACTCAGCTCAAAATCAAAGAAAAGACTCAGCTACATAAAACCACACGCTGGACTCTGGTTCTGTACATGCTGAACCCAATCAGACACCATGTAAACTGGTGTTGGGATATGTCTAAATGCTGGAGAGGTGAACACTGATGTTATGATGGAACACCAGATGGTTTAATGGAAACAACCTTCTGGAAAGTTCTTTTATAAAATAATTTGGAGAAGCAGCTTAATGAAAATACAAAGAATCAGATACAAACTTTAAAACAATCTGATCAGTAAAGTGGTGCCAGTTAAACTGAATGACCTCCATCACTGATACAACACACTCTTAAATCTGAAACCAGCTGAAGGTTGGACAAACACTGGCTGTTTGACACCAAACCCTGAACTAGAGCCTGAACCTGGTGAGAACTCTGGTGTAAAATTCTTATACATGAAGCTTAAGGACGAAAAGCTCAAACTCTGTTATTAGTGAGAATGACACCTGGATTTAGTTATATTTGGGTATTTTTATTTACCTTTTCCACACAGGTTAGTTTGTACTGCTTGCCTGATTCTGCCTTTCTTACCTCCCCACCAGACTCTGGTTTTGGGACAGAAACTTTAGAAACTGTGAACTGTGGAACTGGAGATGAGACGAGACCAGTTTCCACATGGGAGCAGATTTCTGTGGCTCTTTGAATCTGTAGTGACCAACAGAGTTCACAGCAGCATTAGGAAGAGTTGGTCTTTAGATGAAGAGAATTTATAATTGTGTTTTAAATTATTTTCATGACTGTCGTTTTCTGAGGGACGGTCTTCAAGCACTGGCAAACAATTTGTTCATTTGCTAAATTTATAATGTCAGAATTTAGCTTTCATAACTAATTTGTATTCTTTCAGCTTACATGCCATCACTGTTACAGAACATGAGACTCATTATCTGCTCTCTTCTTTAGTTATTGTTTTAAAGAGGCCATTCCATTAAAAACAGCTTTTCTGAGGTTTCTGTTGAATATTTTAGCTCCACAGGTGTTCTTACCTTCATAGTGGGTGTGAAAACAGGTCAACAACTTCTCTTTCAGTTTTTATCTCTCAATCTACGCAAGTGGTAATAGAACTCGAGTTCAAACGGCCCGTTTTTGTTTCGTCACAACCCATCAGTTCCCGCAGTTGAAACCGCCGAGCAGGCTGCTAGCTAAAAGCTGTTAGCATAAACACCTATTAAACCGGGAAAGAGACCGTCTGCTGTTGCCGTACACAGCGTGTTAGGCAACAGTATACCTTGCTCTCTGAGTCCAGCAAATTCGCATAATGAATATTAATGAGTCAGAGCCAAAGACCAGGCAAATTTTCACGCACACAGATTGAAAAGGCTGCAAATCAGTTTCTTAAAGCAGTACTGAATAACTTTCAAAATTTTAAGCTATAATTTTGAAACTTGTCTAAGTGGATACTCACCGAAAAACATGTTCAGCTTCATATTAGACACTCTGGACCCTCCGGTGGCTTTACAAGACTAAATAACCTACGTAATTCGGGTCTCAGCAGAAGTGGTGTTCTGATGATTTATGCTGCCCTGATGAAAAATGCCGCCATAGAACGAATTAACAACTTATTTCATAATGAAATGTTACTAAAAGTTTATACAGTATTCTTGTTTATGGCGAGTGTGCCCTGTTAATTGTTTAAACATATTTTTATGATCCTTCCCTGATATTTTCTATATAAAAGCCCTCTGGGTCTTTGGCGGCCATTTGTTGGGGCCTTCTCCTGTGGGTGTGTCCAAACATTTGCCTGTCGATCTGACAATGCAAAGAAAGTAAAAATAACATCATATTTAATGTTCCTGTCCTGGGAGAACTTATTTGATAGGTAAAATGTATTTATGGAAAAATACAGAAACAAAAATAAACTATAAATCTGTTTATTAAAGCCAAGACTGTAGAACGGCATGTGTGTGTAGTACATCTCAACAGGTAGCATATTTCTACAGAACACCGGTTCCAGCAACGGCTGTCTGTGAGAGAAGTTATTCAGTACTGCTTTAATGTTTTTTTTAGATATAAAACATTTCATATTACAGGTTAATTCTTCAGAAGTAACCACAAAGTCATGAAATTTGTGTGAAATGGCGTCTTTAAACATTTCAGTCTATAAAACAACCTGTTCATATTTATTTTTATGAAACTTTACCAACAGCATTAAACTGTGTAACAATCCATTCCGAAGGAACAGTGAAACCATCATTACTGCTGTTATCATATGATTCAATCAGCTTCACTGGGGATGGATAAATAGAACTGTTTGCCAGTGGCAGCATAAAGACCCTGAGTGTTTCTGGATAGACTTCCTGGTCTTCTGGCTAACCTGAGGCTGCAGATCAAGTGTCAGATCCTGAGCAGCACTGAGCATCTGACCAGCCTGCATTCGTGTGGAAATCCAGCCGCTGTCATACTGTTGATCAGCCAGCAAACCCTGCTGCTTAAACTCCACCTCTACAGCCTCCACTTCCTGCTGTTCAGCTCGACCGCCCTCCACATGCACGGGCTGGCGGGTTCGAGCGAGGTCCACGGCGGCCACCACTTTGGCCACCGCACCAGCTCTTTTTCCTCCCTCAGCCTGGAGACAGAACCAGCAGCACAAGTGGAACTCAGAAGATCCAAAAACAAGATGGAGGCAAACAAACCAGCATGTGAAAGAATGTTGACATTCAGTCCATCTACAATCTCAGAGAATCAGCTGAAATATCAAGTTAAATCAATTGTTTTTGAACATGAACAGCCTGTTCAGCATGTTGTTCCTCTGAGTTTTCCAGCACCATCTGAAACACCTCAGAGATGTTAGTTTGGTTTGAAGGAAGATGCTGCACGTTTTTACAAATGTCACTCTGTCAAAGTTGTGCCTCATCAGGTGCTTCAGTAGATTCTGACTCCAGACTCAACAACCAAAGACCATCAATAAGATACGATGAGGAATCCGGATGTTTAAACTTCTTTCATCTCCAGTGATGGAACAAGTGGCTCGTACCAAAGAGACAAACGTCAAAGTGTCAAAAGAAAAATGGTGAAACTCAGAAAAAGAAATGAAGGTGATGGAAGCTGAGAAAAGAAGAATTATTGTACATGATGATGATGATTATGTTTGTTCTGAGAGAAATAAATACTGTATTTTAGAACATTTATCTTTAATAAAAAGAGAGAGACGTTAGTGGGACAGAACAGGAAAATGTTTCAGTCTTCGACTGTTTGATGTCAGAATAAAACTCAAACTGTTAACATCATTATTTATTCTGTACATACACAAGAGACAGAAGCACTCCTGAGACAGCAAACAGACCTGGATCCAGATCTGGTCCAGTCTGAGACGGCAACCGGACCTGGATCCAGATCTGGTCCAGTCTGAGACGGCAAACGGACCTGGATCCAGATCTGGTCCAGTCTGGGACGGCAAACGGATCTGGACCTCTAACATTTCATGCAAAACAGAAAACCAAAGACAGCAGTTCTCACCTGTTTGGGCTCTGTGATTGGCTGATCCACCTTTATGGTGGGGCCTCCTTCCAGCTTCCATGGTGGGGGGACCTCAGCAAGGGGGACAGGCTGTTTGCGTGTGGTGATGGGGGACTTCACCGGCCTGATGGGGAAGACGGAGAATGCTGAAGAGCTGTACTGATTGATTGATCAAAGTATTTGAGGTATCTTTGATTTATATTCTGTTTGATGATCTGAACTGTTTATGTGTGTAAAACAAATTAAAGAAGACACCTCTGGAGGCAAATCCTTTTTCACACACTGTTGACTGAGCTTGTTCTAAAAAGAAAAGGCTCCACCCACCTGACAGGTGTGGGGGTAGGTGCCTTCACATGTCTGACAGGTGATGGTGACTGCTGGCGTCCTCCAGTCACCTTGGCAGCCAGCGATGGCTGGGTGGGGGACTTGGACGTGGGTTTAGGTGGAACTTTGGGAGGAGTCTTGTGACCCAGAAGCTCGACACTCTCAATTCTCTGAACAGACACAGAAGGATCAAAGAACAGGTAAATAAATAAGATACGTTAGAGATGAAACTGAAACAAAATGAAACTCTGATGAATAAAGTCAAACAGATTCAGGAAACTAACATCTTGTGATAAACGTTCTGCTAAGATGAAACTGAAATCAGTTTCTGAGATGTACTTTGATTGAATGATGGTGATCATATACAAGTTTTCTTGAAATACGAGTTTGTTTAATGGGACTAAAACTAAAAGCTTTATCTTACAGAAGTAAGCAACAGTTTTATTTCTCAGCTGACGTACCTTTTCAACTCTGGTCTGTCGAGAGACAAAAATCTCTGTTTTGGTTTTCTTTGCTGGAACAGGTTCTCCACCTGGATACATGTTTAGTTTAGTGAAGGATTGAAACCATTTGTTAAAAATCCTAGATCCAGACCTTCCTAGATGCTCACCTTGAACCAGCAGCTCAGCGGTGGACGTGGCCCGTCCGCTGCTGTTGGTGGCCGTCACAGAATATGTCCCAGAATCCTCTGGGAAGGCCTCAGCAATCAGCAGACTGAACAGGTCTCCGTCCTGCAGGATCCTGAAGTCGGCCGAGCTCTGGATCTCGGCCCCCTCCCTGTAGAACTTCACCACAGGTGTGGGGATACCTGTTACCCTGACGCTCAGCTTCACCTGGCTGCCCTGCCTCACTGTGGACGTCTGGAGTCTCTGAAGGAAGGTTGGAGGCGCTGTCTCCGCTACAGCAGGAAGAAAACAAGGAACTTTAGGAAATGCAATAAAAGAATCATTTATTTTTGTTTCATCCTCCCTAATTCTCCAGACCCTCTCTGATTACTGTCAGCTGCAGGTCGGATACTGACTGATCAGAACTCATCTAATCACTTCCATTAAAACTCACTATAGAACTCTGCTGTCTATGTTCTGTGGAGAACCACAGGGTGCTCTGTTCAGTCCCACTTAATCCAGGAGACAGATACTTTCCTCTTAGACTCAGTTTGTTACTGTACAGACAGACAGACAGACAGACAGACAGACAGACAGACAGACAGACAGACAGACAGACAGACAGACAGACAGACAGACACGAATCCCCCTTTAAACAAACTCCTTTACATAAACAAGTGAAGGATCATACATACACTGGTCCACAGTATAAACTGTAGCAGGTTCACACTGGTGGTCAAATCTCACCTGTCTGACACCTGCATCACAGTCTCACCTGTCTGACACTTGTCTCAGAGTCATACCTGTCCCAGTCTCACCTGTCTGACACCTGCATCACAGTCTCACATGTCTGACACCTGCATCACAGTCTCACCTGTCTGACACTTGTCTCAGAGTCATACCTGTCCCAGTCTCACCTGTCTGACACCTGCATCACAGTCTCACCTGTCTGACACCTGCATCACAGTCTCACCTGTCTGACACCTGCATCACAGTCTCACCTGTCTGACACCTGCATCACAGTCTCACCTGTCTAACACCTGTGTCTTAGTCTCACCTGTAACAAGAAGTTCAGCGGTGCTTGTGGCTTGTCCAGCACCGTTGGTGGCTCTGACAGAAAAGCGTCCGCTGTGTGCGGCGGTCACAGCGGGGATCCTCAGAACAGCGCGGCCATCGCTGAACGAGATCTGAACGCCGGGCAGAGCGGCGGTGGAAAGAACCTGGCCATCACGAAACCAGCTCACCTCAGGAACTGGAGAACCTGCACAGGAGAGAACCAGGTAGTTTGTTACTGAGGGACTCAGACTGACTCATGTTCAATATCTTCTTCCTTCCTTACCACTAACTTGAGCCTCGAACGTCGCGGCACTACCCTCAAGTGCCACGACGCTCTGTAGCGGCTGTGTGAACGTCGGCGCCTGTGTTGACATGTTGGTCGGCACCCTGAAACAGAGACGATTGGATTAAACACCAGATCCAGAAGCAGCAGCAGGAGACAGCTGACCCAAACAAACTGGTTCTCATGTAGAAGGTTTTAGTTTGTTCATGAGAAAGTTCTGAATCTGAAAACACTGTCACATGATCTTTTTTCTTTAGTTTTCCTGTTTGTTACATAACTGAAATCTTTCTTTTTCACTAATCTAATATTTATCTAATTACCTGTTGGACTTTGGTTCTGTGGAGACATTATCAGTGTCTAACCTGCTGAAACAATGAAGGACTCCAGATTGGAGAAACAGAGATTAGCTCTGACCCAAATACCAAGCGGATGACCACAGTGGGACCAGTTCTGATCCGAGCGTTAAGCGTCATCTGAAAACAGCTTCAGTCTCAATGTTTTTATGGTTTTATAAAGCTGTAAAATCACCATCACTTTTACAGAAGACATTTATTTACATGGAGTCTGTTGTGATTTACTGAAGACTGAGTCAGAACTTCCTGCTTGAGTCAGAAGTGACTTCCTCCTAGCTGAGGTTTCATGGTGCCGTTTACAGCAGGTTCTGACCGTATCTACAGGAGCCATGTATCCTCATGTCTCTGTGAAACCCACTTTCAAAAAACTTCAGNNCTGGAGTCTCTGAAGGAAGGTTGGAGGCGCTGTCTCCGCTACAGCAGGAAGAAAACAAGGAACTTTAGGAAATGCAATAAAAGAATCATTTATTTTTGTTTCATCCTCCCTAATTCTCCAGACCCTCTCTGATTACTGTCAGCTGCAGGTCGGATACTGACTGATCAGAACTCATCGGATCACTTCCATTAAAACTCACTATAGAACTCTGCTGTCTATGTTCTGTGGAGAACCACAGGGTGCTCTGTTCAGTCCCACTTAATCCAGGAGACAGATACTTTCCTCTTAGACTCAGTTTGTTACTGTACAGACAGACAGACAGACAGACAGACAGACAGACAGACAGACAGACAGACAGACAGACAGACAGACACGAATCCCCCTTTAAACAAACTCCTTTACATAAACAAGTGAAGGATCATACATACACTGGTCCACAGTATAAACTGTAGCAGGTTCACACTGGTGGTCAAATCTCACCTGTCTGACACTTGTCTCAGAGTCATACCTGTCCCAGTCTCACCTGTCTGACACCTGCATCACAGTCTCACCTGTCTGACACCTGCATCACAGTCTCACCTGTCTAACACCTGTGTCTTAGTCTCACCTGTAACAAGAAGTTCAGCGGTGCTTGTGGCTTGTCCAGCACCGTTGGTGGCTCTGACAGAAAAGCGTCCGCTGTGTGCGGCGGTCACAGCGGGGATCCTCAGAACAGCGCGGCCATCGCTGAACGAGATCTGAACGCCGGGCAGAGCGGCGGTGGAAAGAACCTGGCCATCACGAAACCAGCTCACCTCAGGAACTGGAGAACCTGCACAGGAGAGAACCAGGTAGTTTGTTACTGAGGGACTCAGACTGACTCATGTTCAATATCTTCTTCCTTCCTTACCACTAACTTGAGCCTCGAACGTCGCGGCACTACCCTCAAGTGCCACGACGCTCTGTAGCGGCTGTGTGAACGTCGGCGCCTGTGTTGACATGTTGGTCGGCACCCTGAAACAGAGACGATTGGATTAAACACCAGATCCAGAAGCAGCAGCAGGAGACAGCTGACCCAAACAAACTGGTTCTCATGTAGAAGGTTTTAGTTTGTTCATGAGAAAGTTCTGAATCTGAAAACACTGTCACATGATCTTTTTTCTTTAGTTTTCCTGTTTGTTACATAACTGAAATCTTTCTTTTTCACTAATCTAATATTTATCTAATTACCTGTTGGACTTTGGTTCTGTGGAGACATTATCAGTGTCTAACCTGCTGAAACAATGAAGGACTCCAGATTGGAGAAACAGAGATTAGCTCTGACCCAAATACCAAGCGGATGACCACAGTGGGACCAGTTCTGATCCGAGCGTTAAGCGTCATCTGAAAACAGCTTCAGTCTCAATGTTTTTATGGTTTTATAAAGCTGTAAAATCACCATCACTTTTACAGAAGACATTTATTTACATGGAGTCTGTTGTGATTTACTGAAGACTGAGTCAGAACTTCCTGCTTGAGTCAGAAGTGACTTCCTCCTAGCTGAGGTTTCATGGTGCCGTTTACAGCAGGTTCTGACCGTATCTACAGGAGCCATGTATCCTCATGTCTCTGTGAAACCCACTTTCAAAAAACTTCAGATTCATATGATCATTTACTGATTTTTCTACAAATCTCACCTGTATGATATCGTGAAAATATTTAATATTTTTATTTGGGCAAAAATTGACACCATCACATCAAATCAATACATCAATACAATCAATATCTTTCAGATTTCAGTCTGAGTCCTTCAAAATTAAAGTCAGACCTCAGTTCAACTTTGGCCCCACCAGACCCTCATGGGCCCCAAAAAAGAATGTTGAGGAGTCTGTATTTAACATTTAGACTCTTTGTCCTAATTGTTCCTAAAAATTATGTTAAAAATTATTATATATATTTATTGTTGTTATTATTCAGTAAACTCTTTTAAAGTTGTACATTGTTTATTTTATTGTCATTGTTTTATGTATTTAAACAACGGAACAACTTGTTTTAGCTTATTGACTTTTATTAAAGGCTTCAGATTCGTCACGCAGCGTTTGAATGAAACATTCTTGTTTCCAGCAGTAACACCTGATGTTAAACTGATTTACAATCTGTAGTTTAACTTTGCTGAGAAACATTTTTATTCGATTTTAATCCTCTTTGTTTTATTTATTTAAATTAAAATATAATTTATGTCAAAGAATGAACAACTGTGAACAGGTTTGTTTGATGAAACTGCAGCTTTTACAGTTTCTGATGATCTGACAGCAGCAGGTGGTTTTACTTACTGCAGTACTACAGTCACTGCTTCGGTACTACAGTTACAGAGGTAGTACTATAGTTTGTTCTCCTGGTACATTTCATTTTAAAAAACTGAATTAGTTCAAAGTTGTTGTAAAAAGTTATTTAGCTTGAATGTTTTATTCAGTACATACAAAACTGAATTGAAAAGCACTCGACAGTAACATTAACTAAAACTATGAAAACATGTTTATTAAGTTGTAAAAGTTTAAATGATTAATGTCAAGCTGCATTTAATCCCACAGCTGGAACAACAGCATCTATATTCTAATTCTAACTTGATATAAAAATAATTCAGACATTCTCAGTCAAATAAATCTGAAACATCTTTACTTAAAGATCAAAACTATCTTCAAACAACAAATAACTTTAAACACACTGAAGCTGGACGACTTCCTGCTCGGTGATGTTACAGACTTTCCATCAGTCATTTCCATATATCTGAATCTGGGTTACTGATTTGTTCTTGTGACACTGACACCTGCTGCTGGATTTCACCGCAGTCAGCTGATCTCAGGTCAGTTGAGCTTCTCACCAGTCTGATCACAATCTGACCGATCAATAATCAATACACACAGTTCTACCTCAGAATGATCCCGAAGGATCAAACCGCATCAACTCAGCTGGTATTTTCAGATCGGAATCTAAGCGACAGATATGGCCGTGACTAAAAATACCCCCCCCTCCTTGCACCCCCACCCTGACCTGGCTGTGTTTGATTGACAGCCACATGTGGCACATAGCTGGAGGTGTAACTGATATCTCTGCTGCTGATTCCCTTAAAAAGCCATCAGCCCCAGCTGACAGGCCACTCTTATGCTCTCAGCAGCTATTCTTGGCTTTCCACAGATCACCACACAGTTTGCTGCATGCAACCTCCTGCTGCAACCAAAAATACATCAACACACCAAAACCTTTACAAAGTTCACTAAAACCCTGAGTCCTGATCCCAGAGTCAGATCCCAGTCTCCATCAACCACACAAGTCAGCACACACGGGCCTACAGGGACACAAGCTGTGGAACTACTCACTTGTATCCACAAGAGTGCCTGTTGGGATGGGACGGAGCCCAGCTGACTAACCAACTGAAGTTCCCTTATCCACAAAAGTTTGTGCAGAGAAATCCAAGATGAGAACGGTCGAGCCTCGAAATATTCCCTGAAAAAAACAAAACTACACAGAGTGAGGCCGTGTAGTTTTGCTCTCCCTCCCCGCAATCCCTCCACCCGAGGCGAGGCTGGGAATGCTCCAACTGCTCAGGAGGGCCCAGATGGTGCTTTAGGGTTTTATACTGGGGGGACAACCTGCATCATCGCTGCACCAAGTCTCTCCATTGGCTGCTGAGACACCCAGGGGGGAATGATGGGAGTTGGCAGCCATTTATAAAACTTCCAGTTTGACAGTCATCTTATGGATCGAGTTATGATCTGAAACGATCTCCGATCGACTGGCTGATAAACTCTGACATGAGAACATGTTTGTTTAACGACAAAGAGACAGAAGGTTTATCTGTATGAAAGTATCGACAGTCCCCGAGTCATTAAATAACTGCTGACAAAAAGGAGGAAGAGGCTGTCCCTGTCAGTCAACAACCCCCCCCCCCCCCCCCCCCCCCCCCCCCCCCCCCCCCCCCCACCACCAGCTGGCTGTTACCACACTAATGAACTCTGTTTATTTTCTGTTTGGTTCAAGAGCCTCAGTTTGAATTATGTGGATTTATTCTGAGGTTTAAGGAATTATTTATTTATACAGAAACATCTTCAAAAACAAGGAGCCTTCAGATTTCACTGCAAGAACAAAAGATGTTATAAACCTGTGGAGACACTCTGGAATCAGACGTGTGTAACAGATTTGATGTTCCTTCAAAAGTTCTGGAGCTCGATCCAGAAGAACCACCAATAACTGTTGAACTAATAATCAGATCAATATCAATCCAGTTGTTGAAGGTGTTTTCATAGTCAATTAATCTGATAATGTCGACACAACAAATATGAAACTGTAATTTCTAGTTTAAAAATCTTTTCCCATTACAACATTTTTTTAAATTTTTATTGAATTAAAGTAAATAAAAATAGAGACACGACTGAAAACAGAAATAAAACAGAAAACTTCTGACTAACTGCCAGTCTGAGATGAGTTTAGCTGTGAAATGGATCAATATTATATTATATATATAAAAGTATATGAAGAGAAGATTAAGTTGTTAAGATTCATCTGGTTTGTGAGACTCGGCTCCAGCTGTAGAATCTTGTGCACAACACTGTTAAAAAGGTGTTAATTAACTTTGTTCCATCAACATAACATCACATGTTTCAATCTGTCAGGAAATAAATGAATGTCAGATCATTTCAAAATGAATGAGACTCTGTGGCTCGTGGTTGTTTAAAACTGGTAATCAGATCCAGTGTAGAATTTTATAATCTCAGTGAAGAAAGGACCTCATGTGCACAGACTGAAGATGTTACTTCCAAATAGATTTTAATCGGAGTAGTTTTAATGTTACATGTTGTTTTTATTTAAGATTCAAGATTTATTGTGTTTTTACAGACTCTTTACAAAATAAAAGCGAGAACAAAATGTTCACAAGAATCAAATAAACTTTAAAATAACATGAATTTAGTGACTTAAAGTCAATTATTATGTTTTAATATGTTTTATAGAAGAAATGTTTTATGCATGATGGAGTCTGCATCATCTGACTGTGTATAAAACATGGAATGAAGCAAATATTTGGTGAATGTAAGTGCACAATCACATGCACATGCATTGAATTCTTGTTACAAATAATAGCAACAAAAAAACCACCAAAGTTTCATTATTTTGACTAAATGATCAAATTTTCACTCTATTGGTGCCTTTAAAAAGAGAAAAAAACACCAAAAGCTTTTGAAACACAAGATTATAAAATGAAAAGAACATTAATAAACCTGAATAAAAACACCTCAAAAAGAATTATTAACTGTAAAGAAGGTTTTAAAAACAGAAATAACATTCTACTAAATATCAGTCAGTCAGTCCATTAATAAAATACTTTAAATTACTATCAAATAAAAATGAAGGAAATTTTAAAACTGTAAAATTTGGCAAATTCGTAGTTTTAATTATCACTTAAATGTTTCCATCATAAATTTGATCATTCTGCAAAAATCTTAAAAAAAATTTAGAAAATAAAGATCATCTTTTTTGTTACAGTGAGCAAAGTTTTATTTGAACTATCATAGAATCAAATTAATTTAGAAGTAGGATGGCCTCTGAATTCCTTGTTTATCAGTTATATCTCTTATATTTCGTGGGAGAATGTCCCAATGGTCCATTGTAGGAATGTGATTCTTCCAGTCTGGTTGAAGAGGAGGGTCAATTAGAGTCATCAGAGAACCCAGCCAGTAGCACACAGAGTCCAGATAGTTCACATCCTTTTGTTCTTCTGTTCCCTGTTCAGATAAAAGGTTTGATGGAATAGAAATTATTACAATTTGCATGTTTAATTCACCAAATGTTGCTGATTTTGAGCAAAAACATTTTGTTACTTTATAAATATTTTATAAAATTGCCTGTGGTTTATTTATTATATCAAACTTGAACAAACCTGCCAAGCAGCAGAGAATCTCTGGCTGTAGATGGCCAGCTGCAGATTCTGAACTGCTAACTGTCTGTATTCTTTAACCTGGAATAAAGAAGTTGTTTTCAACAGAACAGCAGAAACACAAATGATCCAGTTTGATCCAGATGTTTCAGTTCGGTACCTTTTCAGATGTAGTTCCACTGCTGAACTCCTTCACTTTGAACACTTCTTCTATTTGTTTCTTTTTTTCTTCCATTTCAGTTTTTGCGTCTTTAAACTTTTTCTAAAATCATATTTAAATTGTAACTAAAACAACAAGAACAACCATTTAATGTGTGTTTAAATAATGAAAATGAATGAGCTCATATTCCATCAAAAACACTGTACCTGAATGCATCGTTTGATGGACTCTGGTTCATGATGTGATTTGAGGTTGTCTTTAATTTTTGACCAGTCACGTATCAGGTCATTGTACATTTCTTTTAATCTGTCTTTATTAACTGGGCTGTTCATGCTTATTGTGTTTCCTGTTTTTATAGAAACAGAAAGCTCTTCTGCCACTCTGTAAAAAAACAGACATTCACTTATAAATAATCTTTTACACCTGATAGCGATCTGGACAAAACTGTTGGTAAAAGAAGGAAAATCAACAATCCAACAGTCAATCCCGAGGTCCTCTGAGCAGCACTTGCTGCAGGTTCGTCCAGCCCGCTATAAGGCCCGCGGTGAGCGGGCGTTCTCAGTTTGTGCCCCTAGTTTATGGAACCAGCTCCCCCTGACAGTCAGACTCACCCCATCTCTTAGTATTTTTAAGATCTGTTTAAAGACTTACTTTTATTCTCAGGCTTTTAACTCTGTTGGGGCAGTCTAACCCCTTGCTGACCTTATTTTATTGTTTTTATGTTTATTTTTATAGGATGTTTATTTTTATCTCTGTATTTATTGTTTTTATTTGTGTACAGCACTTTGGTCTGCATCACTGCAGTTTTTAAATGTGCTTTATAAATAAATTGATGATGATGATGATGATGATGAACAGTGGTCAATGAAACTACTTTGAAAATAACAATAATAAATTAAAACATACTGAAATATCACCAAAGGAGAATCAGAATGTTGGATATTAGGTTCTTGAGTCTTTGTTTGTTTTACCTGAGTTTCGTGTGTATTTTGTTGTTTTTTTTGTTTCCATTTTCCTTGTTGGCACTGGGTTGATGATTATTGATTTGCCTACTTTAGTACTTTCTGTTCTGNTCTTCTGCCACTCTGTAAAAAAACAGACATTCACTTATAAATAATCTTTTACACCTGATAGCGATCTGGACAAAACTGTTGGTAAAAGAAGGAAAATCAACAATCCAACAGTCAATCCCGAGGTCCTCTGAGCAGCACTTGCTGCAGGTTCATCCAGCCCGCTATAAGGCCCGCGGTGAGCGGGCGTTCTCAGTTTGTGCCCCAAGTTTATGGAACCAGCTCCCCCTGACGGTCAGACTCGCCCCATCACTTAGTATTTTTAAGATCTGTTTAAAGACTTACTTTTATTCTCAGGCTTTTAACTCTGTTGGGGCAGTCTAACCCCTTGCTGACCTTATTTTATTGTTTTTATGTTTATTTTTATAGGATGTTTATTTTTATCTCTGTATTTATTGTTTTTATTTGTGTACAGCACTTTGGTCTGCGTCACTGCAGTTTTTAAATGTGCTTTATAAATAAATTGATGATGATGATGATGATGATGATGAACAGTGGTCAATGAAACTACTTGAAAATAACAATAATAAATTAAAACATACTGAAATATCACCAAAGGAGAATCAGAATGTTGGATATTAGGTTCTTGAGTCTTTGTTTGTTTTACCTGAGTTTCGTGTGTATTTTGTTGTTTTTTTTGTTTCCATTTTCCTTGTTGGCACTGGGTTGATGATTATTGATTTGCCTACTTTAGTACTTTCTGTTCTGTTTGAAGTTCTTTCTTTTGCTTTTTAGCTTCTCATTGTTCCTTTGGTCCTATTTAATTCTCATTTAGCTTTTTTCCCCCTTTACTTGTATTTTTATTTATTTTATTCCTTGTTGTTTTGTAGTTTATTGTTTTGAATTGGCTTTGAGTTTACGTGGTTATTCCGTTTATCTTATTTTGGAAGCGGTTTGTGTTTCTGTTCTCCCTTGTTCCATATTGTAAGCTTTGTTGATTATTCATTCATTTTTTTACACCTTTTATTTTCTTTTTCTTTTTGTCCTCTTGCTTGTGGTGTGTGTATTTTTGTGTGTTACTCTCAGGGTGCATTCACACCAGCCCCGTTTAGTCAGCTTGAATCGAACTCTAGTCAGAGTCAGAGGGGGAATCAGTACTGCGGTTGCGGGGCAGCTGGAGGTTGCCTTTCGGTCTTTTCTGGGAGGGGGTTTTAGTTTCTCCTGTGGTGGCCTGCCTGGGCTCTACTGCTCCGGGGGGGCTGGATCCTTTGGGCTTGGGTTGGCCCTGTGGTTGGCTTTGAGGTCTGGGGGCTTATTTTCAACATCGGTGGGACATTAGACTGTTGTGTGAGTATTTACCTGTAACATTCTGTCATATTGTACCTTTAACACTAACACTATGAATCAAATTCATACTCTTCATTTGTTCCTGTACTTTTAATATGTAAATAAACTAATTAACAGTCTCATTCCAGAAAACAGGTGTAACTGCTTCTTCATCATTGCTGTTAATTTAGTTTTTGAGACAGTCTGATTAAATTGTGCAGTTTATGTGAACTGTTGGTTTTCATTGGAGCATTTCTTGATTTTGATCACCACAAATGTTATTACAGATATGTTTGTCTGAGAGAGAAGGAAAAAGGAGAGTGAGAGTTGGTATTTTATATCAAGCCACGAGTTACAGCCCTGCTTAAATTTATTTTAATTCTCTTGTTATTTGTCTGCTGCTTTGATCAGTGATGCTATTTGTATCTATCATTACCTTTGTCAGTTTCAAGTTATTTCTATGAACACTGGGAATATCTTTCATTAATGGAAGTACAAAAGCAAATCTGTTTACATCTGTAGCTATATGGAATTTGACCAACTATGCATTTTATTGTCTGAATTGATAGTCAGGATATAGTTTCATTAAAGGGGCAGTTGTATAATTTATGTTAGAAATATGTTTGCAGTACCTGTCTTTGAATGACTTTAATTCTTCATCCTTCTCTTTCAGATCAGATCTGTAAAAGAAAATGTACCACTTGTAAAAAAAAGATCTCTCTCTCACTAAATATATATACTTTAGTGTGATTTTTTTTATTTCTTTAAGATTTAAAAATCAATCAACTGATCAATAAAAAATACTTTATTAATTCCAAAGGGAAGTTAAATGTTGTTGTAGATCAGTTTGTTACTCTTAATCTTTAATAAATGCTCTTATTTTCTGAATAACTGAATGAAAATGTTCAGAAACGTGTTTACCTTAACTGTTCATGTTTATCTTCTTTGACTTTAACACTATTTAAAAAAGAACACAGAGATGTTAGCATCAATCTTAACAATCATTTTATTAGCATTATGTTTGTTTAGATTTATAATGTTAAACTCTGAATAAATTCCAGTTACACATAAATGTCAGTTACTCTGGCACATTATCTAGAGAATAAAACACCAGATTAGTTTAACAATTGTTTCCATTTATCAGTGCTGCTTATGTATTTATTGAAAATTCAGCATTTCCATATACCTTTCAGATAGACATTGCAGTGCTTTGTCCACTTGTTCGAAATCAGGTCTGTGAAGAAAAATTGACAGCAGCAAAGAACCTCAGACTGAAGTTGAATTAATACAAGAAACAAAGACTGACCAAACACTGATCTCAGTGGTAAGATTGGGATTACCTGGATTAATCCAGCAGAATTTACCTCTAAACATTTACATTGTGTTGTAGTGTTCAGATGGTATTGTGTGTAGACTTTACACATTCACAGACAGTAAATTTAATTAAACTTACACATGTGATTGATATTTAAAAAGCTAATTGTTACCTTGTATTCCAATGTGTCTTTTCATGACCAGTATCCATCTCTTGAATGCTGTAAAAAATCTCAGAAATGTTATACTGAACAGACAGACAGACAGAGAGACAGACAGACAGACAGACAGACAGACAGGCAGTGGTTGACATTTAAAAAGTTAATTCTTACCTTGTACTCCCTTGTGTTTTTCCATGCTTAGTATCCATCTCTTGAACGCTGTAAAAAATCTCAGAAATGTTATACTGAACAGACAGATAGACAGACAGACAGACAGACAGACAGACAGACAGACAGCTCTGGCCTTTCCTTTCTCTGGTCCATGTTCAGTGTGGTGCACACGACAATACCAAACCAGTGTCTGTTAATTCACTTTGACCAGAGAGAACAAATGATGAAGAGCTTATAGAAACCTGTGGTACTACATATGAGACACACCTTAGTTTAATATGTTCTTATGGTCAAGTGATTTTCTGTCTGAGAGATGGTTTTATACCCAAACTCACTACGCGTGTCTTAGAGATAATGCTGTAGTGACGTGAAGATTGAAAAAATGTACCACTTTCAGATAATCACAAATTTCAAATGCAGTAGCCACACGTCAACAATAAGAGGGCAGCACTAAGACATTTTTAGACCAAAAAGGATAGAATTTAACAAGTTTACGCGAAGATGTGAAAAGATGCCCAGAAACTGAAAGATTGCATTAAAGACCCACTAATACAGTTTATAAGCAGAAAAAAGCTGTTTTAGGGTGAGTGACTGTTTAAATTATGTTAGAAATGTGTATGCAGTACCTGTCTGTGGATACATTTGGTTCTTCATCCTGTGGTTTCAGAGAGGAGCTGTAAAAGAAAATGTACCACATGTAAATATGTGTATACACACACACACACACACCCACAAGTGTGTTTTGTTATCCTTATGGGGACCGTCCATTGACTTCCATTGATTTTAGTAACTAGATTTATACCTAACCCAAACCCTTTTCCTAACCTTAACCATTACTGATCTATAACTAACCCTAAGACTAACTAAAACTCTATTCACACCATGCCTATAAACCTAACCCCTAACCCTAAAAAGGGGAGTCCCCCTCATGGGGACCAGGCTTCGGTCCCCACAAGAACCCTCGGACCCCAGAAAGATAGTAAAAGGAAACGGGTCTGCTTCTCTGCTTTGTTTTTGGTTCTTCAAGCTTCTCATTCAGTCTGATTAAGCAACCAAACCAATGTTAAAGCAGTACAAAATAACTTTTACAACTTTAAGCTACTGTTTATATATATATATATATATATATATATATATATATATATATACTTTAATTTGAGTTTTTTTTATTTCATTTAAAAATCAATCAACTGATCAATAAAAAATACTTTATTAATTCCAAAGGGAAGTTAAATGTTGTTGTAGATCAGTTTGTTACTCTTAATCTTTAATAAATGCTCTTATTTTCTGAATAACTGAATGAAAATGTTCAGGAACGTGTTTACCTTAACTGTTCATGTTTATCTTCTTTGACTCTAACACTATTTAAAAAAGAACACAGAGATGTTAGCATCAATCTTAACAATCATTTTATTAGCATTATGTTTGTTTAGATTTATAATGTTAAACTCTGAATA
>SSNP01000002.1:10486407-10497141 GCA_006937955.1 Pachypanchax playfairii | reverse complement strand
ACACACACACACACACACACACACACACACACACACACACACACACACACACACACACACACACACACACACACACACACACACACACACACACACATGTATGCAAACAAGTAAAACTGGTGAAGTCTGGTATAGTCAGGGGTGCACAGAATAATTTTGTCCTGGTTCTTGGGGGAGAAGCTAGGGTTGTTGTTTGGTCCTCACATTTTTAAATGTGTCTCTTCAGAGCTCCTCTGCTTTGTTTTTGGTTCTTCAAGCTTCTCATTCAGTCTGATTAAGCAACCAAACCAATGTTAAAGCAGTACAAAATAACTTTTACAACTTTAAGCTACTGTTTATATATATATATATATATATATATATATATATATATATATATATATATATATATATATATATACTTTAATTTGAGTTTTTTTAATTTCATTTAAAAATCAATCAACTGATCAATAAAAAATACTTTATTAATTCCAAAGGGAAGTTAAATGTTGTTGTAGATCAGTTTGTTACTCTTAATCTTTAATAAATGCTCTTATTTTCTGAATAACTGAATGAAAATGTTCAGGAACGTGTTTACCTTAACTGTTCATGTTTATCTTCTTTGACTCTAACACTATTTAAAAAAGAACACAGAGATGTTAGCATCAATCTTAACAATCATTTTATTAGCATTATGTTTGTTTAGATTTATAATGTTAAACTCTGAATAAATTCCAGTTACACATAAATGTCAGTTACTCTGGCACATTATCTAGAGAATAAAACACCAGATTAGTTTAACAATTGTTTCCATTTATCAGTGTTGCTTATGTATTTATTGAAAATTCAGCATTTCCATGTACCTTTCAGATAGACATTGCAGTGCTTTGTCCACTTGTTCGAAATCAGGTCTGTGAAGAAAAATTGACAGCAGCAAAGAACCTCAGACTGAAGTTGAATTAATACAAGAAACAAAGACTGACCAAACACTGATCTCAGTGGTAAGATTGGGATTACCTGGATTAATCCAGCAGAATTTACCTCTAAACATTTACATTGTGTTGTAGTGTTCAGATGGTATTGTGTGTAGACTTTACACATTCACAGACAGTAAATTTAATTAAACTTACACATGTGATTGATATTTAAAAAGCTAATTGTTACCTTGTTCTCCAATGTGTCTTTTCATGACCAGTATCCATCTCTTGAATGCTGTAAAAAATCTCAGAAATGTTATACTGAACAGGCAGACAGACAGAGAGACAGACAAACAGACAGACAGACAGACAGACAGACAGACAGACAGACAGACAGACAGAGAGACAGACAGACAGACAGACAGACAGGCAGTGGTTGACATTTAAAAAGTTAATTCTTACCTTGTCCTCCCTTGTGTTTTTCCATGCTTAGTGTCCATCTCTTGAACGCTGTAAAAAATCTCAGAAATATTATACTGAACAAGAACATTCCAAAATGATTTTACTTAAGGGTTGTTGTGCGTCTGAATTCTGAGGGAAAATATTCTGCATTTGACCCATCCTCATCCGTGAGGTGAGGAGCAGAGGGCAGTCGTTTTGTACAGTACCTGGGGGGCAGTTTCAGGGTTCAGTATCTTGCCCAAGGATACTTCAACACATAGCCTGCCAGCACCAGGGATCGAACCCCAGTCCTCCGAACGAGAGGACTCCTTCTCACTAGACTGTGGGCACCTTCCTTGAAATGAATTTAATATATATATATATATATATACACCTATATATATATATATATATTTTGTTTTCATTTTGGAATAAGGCTATAATAAAACGAATAGTGGAAAAATTGATACACTGTGAATACTTTCTGGAAACACTATGTGTTCATTTTTGTCGCAAAGTCAGCTTTTTGTTTTGTCTACTTTCAAATTTATTTTATATATCTGTGGGTCCTGGCTGCATTTGAGTCTTTTTCTCCTCACAGCACAACAATATATTCATGAATATTCATGGACATGGATCCGATTTATCAAAGAAATGCGGCTTTGACTGGTTGTCCCTTCGTGGTCGCCAATAATCCTAAAATGCAACAAGAATCAAGCATGAGTCGAAATCTCAGCTGCTTCTCCAATTAATTTATAGGTCCAAGGGGATGGGAGGAGCGACCATTCACAAGTAGTACTTCCTCTGTATTTACCTACTTATTGCATGCAGTATTTACCCTATATATGCTATAATTTTCCATATATTATATGTATCACTTAATACACACAGTAATTACCAATAATACATCAAGATTTTCCATGTAAGTACCAGATCATTTTTAAGTAATTAGGGGACTGTAAAAGGAAGCGTTATTGAAACTGTTTCTTTGGTTCTCCATTTGATCTTGCCATCTCTTCTTGATTTCATCTGCTTTTCTTCTCATTTTGCCAACTGCATTTACCTTCTCCTGGGCTCCTGCTTTCACTACCTTTCCCTCTTGGACACGCAGTATATCTATCTTCCTCCTCTGCATCATGTCAACCAATCATCTAGCTTTTCCTGCAAATGGTAAATGGCTTGCACTTATATTGCACCTTCAAGTCAAAGTACACAAAGCGCTTCACACTAGTTTGTCATTCACCCATTTACACAAACACTCACACGTTTGGTGGTGATAAACTACACACATATTGGAGCCACAGCTGTCCTGGGACACATGCTGACAGAGACAAAGCTGCAAGACACCAGCACCACAGGACCTCTCGACCACCACCAAACAGGCAAAGTCCCACACTCAAAGTCCCGACTCAGTCAGTTGCGCTTGACTTTCCGTTTCTCTCTTTGTCTACAAACACGCCTTCCTCCTCTCCACCTTCTTGCATTAATTTTCATGTAGCATAAATTTTACATTCGATATTTTTCTTGACAAAATACTCAGCATTTATCCAAGCTTGGAACCAATATAATAAAGACACTGGTTTGTGCCCCCCCCCAAGCAGCATTCTATTGCCTGTTACATCTTTCCCTGTAATCTTAAATCATACAGTGCAAATATTAAAATCTTTGTTTTTTAAACTGAAGTATTTACCTGGAGTTTCCTTTGTGTTGCTGCACTTTCTTGTTGCACTTTCTTGTCTAAAAGTGAGCTGGTTCAGTCAAACTAAAACTATTTATAATCTAAAAGGCAGGACTAACTGAAACCCCACCTACAAACCCTCCTCTAGAGAAACATATAAAGTAATGTCTGTCTCTCAGTACTTTCAATTTCTCAGGTCATCTAATCAGACCTGTTCTCACAATGGGTGAGTCTTATATTATAGCAATAGACTTTGGAACTGCATACAGTGGATATGCCTTCAGTATCACAAAAAGAGATGAAGAAGTTGATCCCCGTTTGAAGTTTTGGGGTGAAGAGTTTGGACTGGAGACCCCGAAGACTCCCACCTGCATCCTGTTTGATGAACATGAAAAGTTTGTCAGTTTTGGTTATAAAGCCAGAATGACTTATATTTCAATGAAGGGTAAAGAATCTAGAGAGAAGTTCTTCATTGATTGTTTCAAGATGGCCCTCTATGACAAGGTGGGTAAAACTGAACTGATAATGAGGTTTTACATTTAAAGAACTTTACTAAAAATAATTTTAGAGCTTTGAAAATCTCAAATCACAGCACAGAGCTTTGTCATTTTAATCTTTTTTAAAAAATACACTTTGTTTGGGTCTCTAATGAAATGTCAAAGGAAGTAAAACAATGTAACAAAATTTCCAGAAACTCAACAGAGATCTGAAGATTAAAGCTGCTAATGGGAAGGAAATGAAAGCGCTGAAGGTTTTTTCAGAAGCTCTGAGGTTCTTGAAGGATGACGCTCTGAAAACCATCAGTTCCAATGCAACAGGTATCAATTTCTCAGCCTCTGACTTCACCTGGGTGCTGACTGTACCTGCAATCTGGGATCCTTCAGCTAAACAGTTCATGAGAGAAGCTGCAACTCAGGTAATATGATGGCTTATAGAGAACTCAAGTTCTGAAAAGTTCTGAAGAATCAGAGTTTAATTTCTCTCCAGGCAGGAATCATAACAAAGGCAACAGACAACAAACTGATCATCGCTCTGGAACCAGAAGCAGCTTCAGTCTTCTGTAAGAAACTTCCAGCTGAAGGTTTCATAGCGGAAAACCAGGGAGATGACACACTGGATGAGTCTCCAGGAACTCAGTACATTGTTGTTGATTGTGGAGGTAAAATGTCTGCAATGTAAATGTTAGTTTTTTATCATGTCAGTTCAGATGAAAACATTTAAAATATCAATATATATTTAAAATATAATATTAATATTAAAATATTTTTATATATTTTAAAAATCAAAAACATGAAAGAAATCTTTTGCTCTGCAGGATTAAATCCAAATTTTTTGTCGCTTTTGGTTCAGTTCATGATAAAAAGTTAGCAAAACAAAAACTCCTAACAAAATAAGAACATAAAACCTCTTAAATATATTTGGTTCTATTTCATTCTTCCTGACCGCCAGAGGACGGTGCTTAGCACCTGGATATCTACATGTGCGCAGCACAGAGGTCGAGAAAATATAATACCAACAAAGTCACGCCAGTGGTGGTCTTATACACCCGACACACCCAGCGCTCGTTTCTTTTCTACATTCTCGCATCGTATAGAGGTTGGATTTATCGTATTAGATTGCCGCTCTCGCCTGTAGCCTCGCAACTCAGTCAGTTGGAGCTACGTGTCTTCCCACGTCCTCCAGAGGCTGCAAGACACGGCCCCACGGATTTTATTCGCCACTTCGAGAGGAAACACCTGCCGTAAGTGCATTTTTTTCATCGGTCAAAGCAATTAAGCTAGCTACCTGTTTGAGTACTGTGGCTGTGAGTGTCTTAAGCTCCGCGCTTTGTGGTACTTTGACTGTGAGTGTTTTTTGCTCCGCGCCTTGAGTCACATTGGCTGTGAGTGTCTTACGCTCCGTGCCTCGTGTTACTGTGTTCACGGCACCTCGTCATTTTTAGCAGTGAGTGTTTTAGCCTGCTCCGTTGTTGTCTCCGCAACCGTACTGCGTACACCATGATGCCCGGGCCTTTGGTGCATGGTTGTACTGGCTGCTTGGCGCCTTTAAGCCCGGAAGATGGACACACATTATGCCCCTCTTGTCTCGGGATCGGACACTTGAGGGAAGCGCTCACTGAAGACGCCTGCCTTAATTGCGCCTGTATGCCTCTGATGGAGAGGTCTGAACGATTAGCGGAGGTGGAGAGTAAAATGCCCTGTGGTACTTTGGCCTCGAGCTCCAGAAAGGAGACGAAGCACCATAAGCGCCCGCATGCCGAAGCCCCTGCGGCCAAGACGGTCCGCCATGACCACGCACTGTCTGCAAAGGTTGACACGTTGGCTTCTGAGTTTGCTCAGATTAAGTCCTTACTCCTGAGTCTACAACCTAAAGAACCTATATCACGGGGCTATATCTATTTACTGGGGGCGGCTGTGGCTCAGGCAGTAGAGCGTGTCATCTGGTAACCGCTGGTTCGAATCCCCATTCTACCTTGGGCAAAACACTTAAGCCACCTTTCCTGTCTGGTGGTGGTCGGAGGTTCCGGCGGCGCTAGTGTCTGACAGCCTCGCCTCTGTCAGTGTGTCCCAGGATAGCTGTGGCTACAACATGTGTGTAGTTCATCATCATCATCACCAAACGTGTGTGTGTGAATGAACTGTAGTGTGAAGCGCTTTGGGGGTCATAGGACCTGAGTAAAGCGCTATACAAGTACACGCCATTTACCATTTCTATACCAACTGCTGGCAGGCCATATGTCAAAGTATCTTTGGATAAGATCCTGAACAGGCAGTACGATATCTCTTAGTGGGTGCTGTTATTTGCCAACATAATTTTCCTATGTATGTCTTTATAATCCTAGACAGTTGGTGTTTTGTAAAAATTTGGTGAACATTGGTACGTTGAAGTTAAAGCAACAATTAGAGTCATGATAAGATAGCAAAATTTGACCATTTTTTTCTGAGTTTTCTGTTGAATATTTTAGCTCTGTGTGTTCTTAGCTTTGTTTTTTGTATGAAAACAGCCCAATAACTTATCTTTCAGTTGTTATCTCTCAAACTAAGCATGTGTTGATAACACCCGAGTTTGAAAAGACTGTATGTATTTAATCACAACTCCTTTGCTCATTAGTATTCATCATCTCCCACAGTTGAAACCACGCCTAGCATGCTGCTGGCTAAACGCTGTAGCATAAACACGTAACAAACCAGAAGAGACTCGGTGCGCTGAAGGAAACAGGGAGCCGTGCTCTTATAGGCTAGTTTGTTAGCAGATCTGAGTCCAGCAAACTCGCATAATGAATATTAATGAGTTGTAGCCAAACCCGAACAAATCTTCAAGCAGTGAGATTGAAAGGTCTGTAAATCAGTATTTCCCAATGTTTTTTTTTTTTTTATTAAATTTTTTTTACATAATCCTGAATAGCTCTACACATGGTGG
Source organism: Pachypanchax playfairii (assembly GCA_006937955.1). Taxonomy (NCBI): domain Eukaryota; kingdom Metazoa; phylum Chordata; class Actinopteri; order Cyprinodontiformes; family Aplocheilidae; genus Pachypanchax; species Pachypanchax playfairii. The sequence continues at coordinate 10,490,706 of SSNP01000002.1, read as the reverse complement.
CAGATTGTTGGAGTAGCTCTGTGACATTGTTAGTCATTTTTTGTTTGTTGAGTATTTCTTGATAGTTTTTTCTTCTGGAAATATTACTTTTGAAATAGTTTAATTTGCGCTGATTTTTTTAAATTTACAGTTATGGGCCAAGGGCCTGCTGTTGGTAATAAACCTCAGGGCAGCATGATAAAGAGTGTTGATCTTGTAAAGACATTTAGCAGAGGCATTCATATACAACAGGTCTCCATAATCTAAAACAGATTAAAATGTTGCATTTATAAGGCACTTTTTTGCTTTGAAAGAAAAACAAAGTTTATTTTAAAAAAAAAGCCCAGCTTGAGTTTAAGATTTTCTACGTGATGCTTAAAAGTCAGGGAGTCATCACGTAAAATACAGAGGTACTTGTTAGTATGTTGCCCTCAAGAGTAGATACTAAGGGCCTGATTTATCAGGTTTGCAGTTGTTAAAACAGGCGCAAACCACTCAGCAAAAACAAGCTGCAGGTGATTTACTAACAACGCACAGGTAAAACTGCACCTGTTAAACCTGCTGCAAGACGTGCAAAGTCATTTTAGCGCCTTTGCCCTTGATTAATATACAATGTGGGCGTTTCTGTCAGAAGATGCAAAATATTGGGAGGAGAACATGTAAATAAGTGGGAGTTCCAGGCACAGTGTGATTTATCAAACCTGAAAATGTTAGCACCTTCTAATTTTGCGCGTATTTTTATCGCCTTTGAAAAGCATCTTAACTCAGCACATATATGATTGTTGCGCGGAGAAGACCGAGAGAGACGCGTGGATCATTCCAGCACACTGTGACAGTTCGTGCTGCGTCTTCTAGGATAGATTGTCTCGTGTGTGTCTCAGATTTTGAATGCAGTGTTACGCGAGCAGATACATTAATTTTCCAAACACTTGTGATGCAAACGTGGCAAATTATCCAGGCTCACGATTCTTTCATTCTGAGGAACAGTGTTATATTTACCAGGTTGAGAGATGGTGAATATGGAGATGGCTTTTGGGTGCGTGTGTTACGTTATTCGTGCCCTGCATCATTCCACACATTTATGAATTTAATAGCAGCTCCTGATCTATTCCCAAGGTGATGGTGCAGACCCCCTTTACCCTCTGCACTCAACCCGACTGCTGGGGAGTAACATCAATATAATCTGGCCCACATACGCATGAGAAACATTTTGTAAGAATAAGACACGTGTCATCTTTATTATTATTGTTGTATAAATCATTTAAATTGTTAATAAAATTATTGTTTCATGACAGAGCTGTAATTCTACAGTTGTTCTGCATTTCAGTCGTTTTTTTTCTGTGTTTATTACAGGAGGAACTATTGACATCACGGTACATGAAGTCCTGGAAGGAGGAACCCTGAAGGAGCTGCACAAGGCTTCTGGGAACAGTCTGGGTGGACAAACTGTGGACAGAAAGTTCAAAGAGTTTCTCAGAGAAATCTTTTATGGTGGTATCTGGGATCAATTTGAAAAAAAACATCCAAGTGATGTTCAGAAAATAATGTATGATTTTACACTTTTCAAGAAAAATAGCAATGATATAGAGATTAGCTGTCCATTTAGCCTCGGAATGTTGGCTCAGACAAAACAACCCATAGAGAATTACTTTAAAAGAGTGCAAGGTGCATCATGGAATGACGGATCAATCAAAATCTATAAACAGAAAATGAAATCCTTCTTTGAGGAGAGCCTGTGGGCCATCACTGAGAGTCTCAGAGAAATCTTTTCCAAAGATTTGAAAATTGACTACATTCTGTTGGTGGGGGGCTACGCTGACAGTCAGATTCTGCGGAAACAGATCACGGATGAGTTTAGTGATCGCTGTAAAGTTTTGTGTCCATCCAGGCCCCAAGAGGCAATTCTGAAGGGAGCTGTGCAGTTTGGAAGAAAACCACAGCTGGTGGCATCTCGGAAGAGCGCGTTTACTTATGGACTTGCTATCAGTCAGACATTTGTTAAGTCAAAACACAAGGCAGATAAGAAATTAAAAACCAAACATGATAAACGGTGTAAGGATATTTTCATGAAACTGGTGGAAATTGATGAAGATGTGGGTTGGAATGAAATCAAAGAGTACACCTTATATCCATCAGATCCAGATCAAACAACGGCAAAATTTAGGTTTTACTGCACAGAGAAAAAACAGGTAACATATGTGGATGAGGCGGAAGTGACAGAAATTGGCTCATTTGTTGTTGATTTACTTGACACTACAGGTGGACTGAATCGTGAGCTTAAACTAGAAATAAAGTTCGGGTTCACAGAAATGACTGCAACAGGCACTGACAAAAAATCTGGCTCGAGTAAAAAAATCAATCTTGATTTCATGAGCAAGTAAAGATGCTTCAGAAATGTGACATTTCTGAAATAATCAATTATCACAAATTGAAAGAATAAAAATAATAAAATAATAATAATAATAATAATAAAAAGTTTGATTTTGATATATTAGACTTGTTTAAAGAGTGATGGGTTCAAAAAGCATTCAAATATTTTTATCTTAGATTTTAGTACATCAGAAACAAATCTACAACATATGAATACTGTCAATATTACATGTAAAAGGTATGTATATAACATAATAATCTGTTAGAAAAGTGTCAGTCAGGATTTAGATCATCAGAACTCTGAAACAGCACTGGTGAAAGTTTCTAATGAATGTCTCATGTGTCCTCAGACAGTGGACTTGTGTCTTTACTTGTCCTGTTAGATCTCATTGCTGCGTTTGATACTATAGATCAGAAGATCCTGTTGAAGAGGCTTTATGAGATCAGGATTCAGGGAACTGCATTAAACTGGTTTGAACCATTTTTAACTGAAAGATTTCAGTTTGTTAATGTAAATAATGAATCATCTTCATGTACCAGAGTCAGTCATGGAGTTCCTCAGGGTTCAGTGCTTGGACTGATTCTCTTTACTACATGCATGATTCCACTTGGTAAAATTATGAGAAACTGGGGAACATATTTTCATTGTTATACTGATGATACATCAATTTTTCCTATTTCACACTTTCACTTTCATAGTTTCACTAAATCGGTCATTTTTATGCTAGCATATATAAATATATATATCATGGACAGTTTCTATTGTTTTGTTTTTTTCTGGTTTTCTCAGTTGATTTTTTTAAACTGGATGTTATTGTCTTCTAGTTCCTGCTGTAGATCAGCTCAGGTCTCTCAGATGAAGCTCCTTTATGGTCCATTGAGTTCACCTTTGTCAGTCCATAAACTCACTATGTAACCAACTATGAATGTGTCAAAGAAAATAATCTGTAGTGTACCTCCATGCTGAGATGTAAAATAGTAACTTATTTCTGGAATTAATACAAACATCCTTTCTGCTCTGACATGTTTTATTTTTGTAAACACACTCTGAACCTTCAATGAGATCTTATGAGTTGGTGTTATTTAAACATCATTATATGTAATGTTCATCCATTATACTGCTTTACCCCTACTATGAGTATTAAATACTTTCTCACTCACACTGTTATTCACATTTTAATGTTGTTAAAATTTGTTTTGTTGTTTCTTCCTTTTTTAGTAGTTCATTCTAAGTTATCATCTATTTGTATCTGTATATTGTTACAGTCTGTGAAGGAGACTGTGAAATGATGACTTGGTCTCTGAGTATAAACACTAACTTTGTTTCTTTCATATTTGATGTGAACTGGACCAGAAGTTCATCAGCTTTTTGATCAGTTCAACAAATAAACAATAATCAGTTCTGTGTTCTAAGTCTGTTTTCTCTCTCCTGTCAAATGGTCTCGTGGTATCTTTTTTTCTTGTTTGTCAAATTTTATTTTACTTATTCAGTTTGTTTCAAACATGTTAACCTTAACCAGTATAAATAAGCAAAATAACCTTGGTTTTCCCTTCAGTGAAATGCTTGAAAGGAGAAGGTGGAGGTACAAACATATTTAATGCCTTCCCCAATTCAGAATCCAAAAAACAAGGTTTGACAAAATCTTTAACAATAGTAAAGAAAGAAGAGAAAACTACACAAGGTATTACAGATTTTTATCTAACTTACAAGATAACAAAGTACATAGCAAAGAAAATCAAGGAGGCTCATATCAAACTAATTCTGGATTAGAAAACAAACAAACAAACAAAAAATATTTAACTAATAAACACAATTAAGGGGGAGTACAAGTACTGGCCATTTGTCTTCATATATTGATTAATAATTATTGTTTTGCACATTTTTTAAGGTGGTAGAGGGAGCCACATAATTTAAATTCAACCCTGCAGTTGTTTCACAAAGAAGTAAAA